>NIPQ01037804.1:0-11281 GCA_002806875.1 Lepidotrigona ventralis hoosana | reverse complement strand
CCCCCCCCCCCACGAGACAGACTTTCATAAAATCTTTATTATCGTGGTATTTAGAATTCGACTGCCGATAGTGGGCATCGTAGAAACGATCGTAACTCGGACTTCAGAGTATTCGTGCGTGGAATAAGCTATCCACTGCCTCGAAACATCAATCCAATATTATTAATTATAAAGATACGAGAGACGTCTCTCGCAACACACCCGTCGCGTTTACTTTTTTTATACCGTGACATAAAACTCACGGTTGCAAAGATTGTAAGCACGCAAGACGGTGCGATCCGCTCGGCGTGAGTTTCGACCGCTCTCTATCAAAGAACATGCCTCTTCGAAGTAGTTAAAGACGGCTCGCGTCAAAACTCCGGCGTCGCATAAAGGAGCTTGTCATTAGTGAGTCTCGGTTGGTCGACACGCGCGCATCAGGCTTTCAGCGTATCAGGCTTAATTTAATTAAGACCGAGAGGCGTTAGAAGTGGTAGGTCACGAGCTACGCGCGCTGTACCGGTCGGAACGTACAAAGAGATCTCGAAGCACAATGCCGCGATTGTTTCGATGGCCGGGACTCTCTCGTTACCATGTCTCTCTCGTTGCTCATAAATCGCCTCGTTCCTTCAGCCCTGGCTGGGTACATACGCACACGCGTGCCAGTCTCTATAATACGCGCGAGAATACGTACGCGTATTATTATGTACGTGAAAAAAGGAGCATGTCCGTGCATTTCTTCTCCACGTATCTCAGCCGCTGCAGAGAGAGAGAGAGAGAGGTGTCAGCTGTAACTTTTATCGGTTATAAAAGCTCGCGATATTATGCTGAGCCAGAGTAAATACGTTTATGCTCTTCGCTTCTCTCGTTCCGTCGCCCTTCTTTCTCTTTCTCTCTATTTCTGTCCGCGCGTTCCTCCATCCTAAAACTCCCGCAAAGCCTTATCAATCTAATATACTTCATATTTTATGGTTCCTTTTTCGAAATGACGCAAGCCACGCTCTTTATGGGCGCGTATACCTCCGCGTTTTACGTTAATTCGACGCGTCGAATGCCCGCACGTATCTACACTGTAGAGTAATGTTTCGGTTTCAACTCGAAGAGACGATGAATCAGTCGTTGAAAGCACGGAAGAAGAATTCGCGCTCGCGGGTCGACGCACTTCGGTGCGTGGAACGCGACTGCGTGACGCCTGTTACACAAGTTGCAGGGAAGACAGGCCGTGGAGGTTGACGTCGCGCGTCGTGTCGCGAGAGAACTTCCTAGACGACGATTACGCGTCTCGCGTCAAACGTCACGGTTGTCACGATTGTCACGGTACGTCTCATACGCTACGTATGAAACGATCGTTATTATCGTAATACGAAATGTTGAGATGGGAAAATTTTTCGAGCTGTCATTACTATCGTTGCGGATCGATGTAGAGGAACACGCGAAAGAGAGGCAAATACGCGAATGCAAATGGCGAAGCCGATAGACAAGCAGTTACGCGGGATTTCAATCGGCGAGAGAACTCGTCTGATAATGCGTGCTCGCAGACAAGCCAGTAAATAGAACGACAGGTTCGGCCGCATCGGTACGGGCAATTGCATCCAGGTGGTCGTACTGTTATGACGTAATAATCCGAAGCAAGCCACCCCTAATTCACGAGCAAACCCGTAGCACGGCTCACGGGAGTAACGCAGTGCCTCACGGAAGCCTACGGAGCGGGCCGTAGTACGTCGTAGTACCGGTCCGACAGGTCGAACGTGCATGCGAATGTGCACGTGCATCCTGCGGTGCACACGCAGCCCGTAGAGGATGCACGCCCGTTGATGATGCGTCTCTCGATCCACCTGACGCCCGTTAACGTCCACTAAACGCGTCTAGATATCCGATCCTCTATACCTGAAACTCGCTCTCTCTCTCTCTCTCTCTCTCTCTCTCTCTATTCGTACGCGTAATAGACGGTAACTTAATTACGCGCGGCAAACCGAGTCGAGTCTCGTATCGCGATCACGAGAAAACGTAGCGCCGCTCGCGGCACAGCGCCGATCGGGAAGGGGAAATTACCTGCGACCTGATTCGCGTGAAAACCACTGAGAAACAACTTGGCGGTCTCTGTGGGCGGACGTGCGCGAGTATCGAAAATGTAATCTGAACAAAGAGAATTCGAGGACCGAGCGCAATAAATCATCTAGCGACCTACAGCCTCCGGGGGCGTTCTCTGTTACAAGAGACGGTAATCACCGGGGCACCGGCATCTTTTTTCTTTCCTCCCCCCAGTTTCTTTCCTCGCGCTAGATACACGCTTTAGAACGCAATCAGCGTCACTCGTGCGGGACCGAGCAGCCCGCAACAATCGCGATCGAATCGATCGATCCCGATCGTATCTACGGCAGAGCTTGGAAAAACGTGGACTTTGTGACCACGGGATAATCGGTGTTATCTCGTTTATCAATTCACAGTTACCCAGTTACCATACACTTTCTATTTCCCTAACAAATGGAACACGTATACGGAACACACCTGTACGGTGGTTATCAACCACCTTCCGGACACGCATCGTTACTTAATGCCGTCGTCAGCGTCGTAAGAATAACGACGAGAGTCGTTAATTCAAATGCTCAATCTCGTAACATTTTCATTCATTAAATACGCCTGTGTCGATCCACTCGTTTCGTTTCTTTTTTCCCTCAATTTTACAATGTAACATCGAACACGCTTTCTCTCTCTCTCTCTCTCTCTGTCTCTCTTTCTATGGCAGCTCATTTTTAATTGGCTACGCAAAATAAACTGCAAAGTTTATTGTCGGTAATACGCTTCTAATGGTCTTCTAAGAATTAAAGAGAAACGTCCAATATTTTTCCAAACGATCAACGGGCTTCTTCTCGACTAATACACCTGCGATTTGTACCACGTTCGAGAAGTATTACTGAAAGCCCGCAGAGAGTAATACCGCCGGAGTCGATGCAACGCCTATCAAGGTCACTGAACTTGCTACTTGAACCTAGAACCGTGGTGCAACGCCTGCGGTTTTTGCGGCCTGCTCAGATTTTACAACGTTTCTTCGGTCTATTCGACCCTCCCTCCCTCCCTCCCGTCTTCCCTCGTCCCGTACGTTTTACGTTGCTCTTATTAACGACAGGGTTGTACACACCGCGCCACGGTAATTTCCACAGACGATAATGATAACTCGTCTTCATTTCCTGGTGCGGTCAGCACCACGGCACGAGCCTGCTCGCGGTTAATGGACGATACGAAACAAAGAAACGAGGAACGAAAACACGACACGCTTTGGCCATAGGGCGAAATCTTCCGAGAAGCGATTACGATTAACGCACGCGCGAAACTCAGAAGCTTCGACCGCAAGTTACACCCAAGGCCTGCCCGTAATTATTATCCTTGCCGGTAAGTAATAAGCGAGGTGGAAGGCAAATAAGAAAACGCCCGGCTTACCCCCCCCCCCCGGGTGGTAGGTTCGTTTTTTTCTGACCGAATATGTGTCGCACATTTTCCAAGGGAAAACTCTCGCCTTGAAATTATACGACGAATACATTGGAACAAGGTTTCTTCGTAATTGTAGTTTCACTTTTAATTATCGGACGAAATGTTGACGATGAAGAAGTTTCAAACGAATTTATAATTTAAGTAGTAGACGTGCTTAATTGTACAGCTTTCAAGTTTCCAAAATCATTAGTTTAACGTTCGAGAGAGATCAAAGCCGCTAAATTGTTGCTGTGCGGAATTTCGATTTCCACTCCTTTGAATTTTCAAATAATTTTTAGAAATATGGAGTAACGAAGCTGGTCAATAGTTGGAAAAGTAATTGAATCACTTCTCGAACTACTGTGTGTAATATTCAGAGGGCATGTAATTATTCGCGCTTTGTAGCAGCGTAATGAACGTTGGCCGTTTAATAAGTGCTAATTAAATGGGTTAATTTGACAAAATGATTCATCTCGTTCAACGTTCATATCTCGAGAAACGAACGAGATATATACCATTTCCTCGCGTTTCATGACGCATATGAGTCAAAGGAATAGCTTGAAATATGCGCGCGATAAGAAAAGAAAAAAAAAAGAAAGAAAGAAAAAGGAAACAATGCAGACACATAAAAGTTTAAAATATAAGGAAGAGTGAATACAGCGTACCGAGTCTGAGCACCACTTTGAATGCACTCGAGCATTCGAATATTTAGCGGAGCCTTTCTCTCCTCCGGCGATTCCTTTCCCAGTGCGCTTCATTTACCCGAGCGTTACGCCCCTTCGGCAGGAAAAAAAAGAAAAAAAAAAAAGAAAGAAAAAAGAAAAGGAAGGAGGAAGAGTTTTCATGGCTGGGATGCTCCAGAGAAATTTTCGCGAAATCTTCCGACGCCTCATTTGATCCTGGCTCGCAGTTTGACGTACCGTGTACTGCCGCGACCTGACAGCTCCAACGATTTAAACGTCCACGATAAATTCGACCATTTCCTTTCCGAATCACCAGCGTCTTCTGCTCGAACGAAGATTTATGCGTTCGAAATAAACGAGATATCTTGAAGTAGTGATTGATTGCTTTCGTAATTCGTCTTACAAATGCTTGTCGAAGAAAGCATTCGTTAAATATCATTCGATGGTTGCTCCTTTAAGTGAAGTTCAACTTTAAATGACTCTGCTCCTTCTTGCCACTGTCTTTCTATGTGATTTGTTAAAATAAATTTCGAGTAAAGATCCTCTCTCTCTCTCTCTCTCTCTCTCCGAGAGCAGACAAACGAGCCGTTAACGACAAAAGGTTGAAACTCCGAAGAATTATTATCATCCCAGAGGAAACGTTGAACGTTATTTAACTTTCCTACTGCCGGCGTAAAAAGTCGCGAGAAGCTCTTAAGCACAAAAGCGCATCTTATTACGAGTCGCGGAATGGAAAACGCGCGTTCAGTAAGGAATGATAGACTCACGAGAAATAATCGGTAATACCCGTCTGTTGAAGAAGGCGAAATGCTGACTAAGGGGTTGCCCGACTCAAAAGGATCCGAATCCGAGGCCTACACAGGACTTTGAAATATATACGTATATTTGTGCCGTTCTTTACGATATAAAAGACCATAAAACCCTTCATTCTTTCGCCTGCGTACCACCACCACCGCACCTCTCCCCCGAGTGACTGATCTTTTGCCCAAAGCGTGGTCGATGTTGCGCCGTAATTAACGATTACAAAGTATTTGGTAGAGATGATTATCAGACTCTGCCGGATCCAGCAGCGTTCTCACTCCATAACATCCGGCACTTTGATGTCCCCGACCGTCTCTTGTTTTCTGCTCCATTGTACCGACTCTTACAACCACATCGCGTGCACAGGGTGGTGTACACGCTGCATTTCCATATCGGTGTGCATACACACACGCGCGCGCGCGCGCGCGGATGGGGGAATCTCGTGAGCCGTTGTTGCGGAGCGGAGGCCTCGACGCGGTCGCGAGCACCAGGCCTCCGCCATCAAAAACCCACGTCGATGAAGCGCGGAATTGCGGGCTCCATTCTACGGCATTGTTGGCAGTACGACGTTTTAATTGGCGATCCCCGATGGATGAAGCACTCCTCCACGTCGAAAATGAACTATCACCGTGATACGCACGTTTTCACCGACGATAAAGATATATATTCCACGTAGTTAACCCTCCCGTAGCCCGTTCACGGTCGACGATGCACTCGAGGGTTATCCAATATCTTCCGTGGAATTACGTGCACTCTAGCATTTAGCAAGACAAGATTGCTCGAGTAGTATCGCCACGCTTAATACCCGGGCTAGTGCTTTTAAGCACCGCGATAAGTTTTCTGTCGCGTTGCTAATACAACGACCCCCGGCCGTATGACAGAATACAAATTGCGTTCCGGACGTATCGTTACTTTTTTCTTTTCTTTTCTTTTCTTTTCTTTTTTTTCTCTCTCTCNTTTTTCTTTTCTTTTCTTTTCTTTTCTCTCTCTCTCTCTCTCTCTCTCCTTTTCTTTCTTCCCGTTCTCGCTTCTCTCTTTCTCTCTCTCTCTTTCTTTTATTCCCCTCGTCCCCCGCCAACAAGCTTAAAATGGATTCTTCTCTCGTCTACTCTGTTTCACCCTTGAAAAACAGCCAACGGTACGAAACGTACACGTCACTTCAATCGCGTGTTTTTCCCGAGGATCAGCGAGACGTCGCGTCGTCGGTTAATCGAAACCTGCCTCGGGCCGCGGCAACTCGCCACGATGACCGTGTGCTTTCAAGACGGATGATCAATAGCGTGGAAAATATACGTTCTCGTTGTATCAACGCAGACCGTCTAATGGAATACCAGCGTATAATATGATACATTAATAACGGCGCGCGCTAGACACTGCCTTTCTCATGACTCCTGTTTCGAGCGTATTATTCGCTTTNTTTTAATTTTTCCAAAAAAAAAAAAAAAAAAAAAAGAAGAAAAAATGAAACGGAAAACGGACGTATTCCAGCATTACGATTACGGGGATTTTTGCCGCGAGAAAACAAGCGTTTCGACTTCGTGGAACTCGCGACGCTCGAACAGCCTGAGCTGTCGTAAGCACTAACGAAGTTAATGACGTGTCAAAATCGTAATGGTATATCATCGTTTTAAAGCTTCGGTGTAATCGAGCATCGCAGTAAACGCAGACGAACTACGTAGACGAGCACACAATAGCAACGGCGAGCAGCCCATTAAAGAGGTGCGATTAAATTTAATTATCAAATTTTACGATTATTTGGGGCGCGACCGGGTCGGATACGTTCGCATTAACGGGACAGCGAAAAAAAAAAAAAAGAAAGAAAGAAGACCAAGGGGTTCAAGGACGCAAAAAACGAATTAGAATTTTCTTCGAACGTACAAAAGAGTTAATAAGGCTATAAACCTGTCGGACAATACGCTCGTATTGTCCTCCGCTGCATAAAACATCATGCACGATCATGGAATACTATAAATCTGCGAGACTTCCGTTTCCCATAAATAGTAATAAACTCCCTTCTTCGTCGCGCGAACGTTACAAATGAATCGAAATTGTCACGCCTTGTGATTCAACTCTGCAATTTCCTAATTCTACCTTCCCTGTTTGCCCATGTATATAGTATAGCAGTATGTATGTCGTGTAGTGTAGAAAAAAAAATTAATCGACGAACGTTGGCTCTGTCACGGCATGTGAAACCATGTGAAACTGTAAAACCATGACACGAGCCGCATTAACTACGACGATTAAATGAGCAGACCGTTTGCTCGACCATAATCGTTTTTATCATTGCTGCCTGAACACGCGTACGCTTTTACGCTACTCGTGAAAACCCAAAGTCGAAACTCTCGAGCTTCTCTCGAGCCGCTTAGGCTTTGTTTCCGATGCTGCACGTGGGTCAACGTATAAGAATGTCCCGCATAAACCGAAAAGCTTAATAAAGCCAGGAATCCGGATTATTCGGTTCGTAGTCGACATTCCGTATTGAATGAGAGACCGTTTACAACCTTTCGACGATCCTACGAGTCTCGTTTCGCAGCACTGGGAACTAGAAACGATTATATAGGAGAGAGAGAGAGAGAGAGAGAGAGAGAGAATGAGAGAACCGGTGTAGAGAAGAGCAAAGGGCGAAACAATTTAACGAAATGAAAAAACAGTGCGTTTAATGCGCGCTTTAATGACGGGTCAGAAACAACCAGGACCTGCCAGGTCTCTTTTAGCAATAAAATAAGCTCGGCTTTATTGACCGGAAGAGCTTCGCTGCTGAACGATTTGGACAGTTGGACATTCGACCGACGAATTTCCGGTTTATAAGCGAGCCTGAGAGTCGTAACGCCACGCCGTTAACGATTAACGATTCATTTAGGAACGTTTAGTACGACGAACGAGGGGTTCCGAATGTTATGTCGACCAGCATCTCTTGCACGTTGCGATAAGAGAAACCTTTCTTCGAAATGGCAAGTTTGAATTTGCGCTTACAGGTTGTTGCAAATCGCAACGCGTGGCACGATTGCGTGGAAATATCTTTTTTTACCTTTTCGGCAAACAGATAGATATAAGAGGATAAGTTAGTAGTATTGTATTAAATATAATATTGTAATATTGTGTACAATATTGCTTTTGCTTATCATTAATTACATTTTCATTGTTTCATCTGCACATTAATTAATATTAAATATTGACATTGCATATCTCTATTCAATGATATTTTCCACTGCAAAATGGTACCATGCTATTTCACATTCGTTTTAGTGATTGTCTAACGATCCGAAAACTGTTGAAATAATTATACTTCTAAATTCACATTGACTTTCGAACTCAAAAATCTGAATTTCGTATTTCTTTAACTCGATTCGTTAAATATACGTTTACATTTCTGTTATTTCATAGATGTTTCATACTCCTCTTGACCAAAAATTAGCTTCGGTTGTGAACGATCCTGTACAGACGAATGCCACCCGTGTAATTCACGTCATTCCGAAGTTAGTGGCGCGTTAAACATACTGAAACGCGTCTACAGAATAGAAGACAATTCGTCGTCTCGTTAATGTCATCGCGCAAAAGTCGTATAACTTGGTCTACTGTGAAATTAAACCAAGAATCGATTAACTGAACGCATAAATTAATATATAAAGTGCTATCTAAACGAGCAAAGAAACGGGACGATTCTCGATGATAGCAAGTAAAAGTTAAAGTTTATCCCATATACCGACCCCATATTCCTAATGTGAAAAATATGCCAAATGAAAAATATCCCGTATGACCAAGATTTTTACACGTAATATAAAATTCGTAAGAATCGCAAATTTATGAAATCGTGCGAAAGTGAATCGACTAAAAGCAACCGCGTTATTTCAATCCATTTACTAAAGGGCTTTTCGAGAAACGATATGACATTCCAAGAACGATGTACAATAATCTTCACGGACAACTAAAACCATTCGCTGGTAGCTCAAATCTCGTCCATTTAGTGCTCCGTTATTTTTTCGCAATTTACGGATGCGAACACGTATGAATGCTTAATGCAAACGAATCATATCACCGGCCGCGGAACAGTATGGCAGTAATATTTTAAAATGTGACGATGGTGGCCATCAGCAGACGATCGTTTTTCTTCCAGCATTAATCCACATGAGACACACAGACGTTTATACGAGCGTATTATCGCGGCTAGCTTGCTCACGGTTCGCCTTAACACCTTTCATAGTTGGCATATCCTTGCTCTTAAAGCGATTGCGAGTAAGTACTCACTTTGTCTACAAGTACGCTTGCTATAAAGTATAAACGTTGTATATATCATCGTCGCGACATTACATTTCGTATCTCTTTTCTACATATTGCGTCTCTTTACACCCCGGCCCATTTACCGGTTTTATCGAATCGATATCATGACTCTTTCTTTTCTCTCCTTTCCTTTTTCTTTCTTCTTGTTTCGATAAAGCATATGAGCGATCGAAACAAATTGTAAATTAATGAATATTGAAATTTAAACTTCTTTCTATTAATGTTGATATTTTAGTGAAATATAATTGGAACTGCGTGTACTGCTTTCAGTTCGAAAAGAAATTTGAAACGCCTCGAATATATAAACCAGAGTCCAGGAAGTGATCTTCAAGAAGGAAAGATCGTTTCGCGCTCGTAAATTCAAATTACATGGATACGCGTTGAAAAATCATTCATTGGACGGAAGGCAGGCATAAATCAAATATTATCTCTTTAGACAAAAAATATATAACGTCAGCAGTTCAAGTATTCAACGCGGCAGAGGAAATCAATTTCCGTCTGAGCAATCTATCTACAAGCCCTGACAATGACACACGAAAAGAAAGACTTTTCCACGGTAGTTCGCAGTCTACCTCTTCTCTTCTGTCCGCGTGCTCCTCCTTTATTTGCCTCTGCTCCCTGGCGAGCGAGGGAAGAGAGTAACCCAGCCATAAATATCCCGTAGGGTAATTAACCCTTTGAGGACTTTGAAGCTTTGACGATTTTAATAATCTTAAAAGACAGCGAGTCCCGTGATTAGTGTTCCTGTCGGCGAATGCAATCGACAGTACTCCTCTCCACCGATGCTCAGTTCGGTACCGCGTATCCATCACAAAGTTCCGCTTCTCTCAACATGGTACATTGTAATAAGAAGCAGAGATATACAGACTAAATAAAAAACGGAATAGAAGCACGACAAATGCTTCGCGAAATTTCGATAAAATCTCGTTATCTTTTTATTTATTATATATTCTGAAATAACGTATAAAAATGTAATGTTTGAGAGATAAGAAACGAGATATAAGCAGTTTATGATAAAAGTAAAATCTACTTTTTTATACGAAAATATCTAAATTTAATTGTACTTGAAATTTATTGTTATTTTATTGTATTTAATTATATTATTGTATAATTATCTTATTGTATTTAATTCACATATATCTAATAAAGAGATAAAAACATTAGTCAGTATATCTGTGCGCATGATAAAAAAGCTGGCTCATACTATTAAAAACTATAATGATTGTAAGTTGTACGTCACCGTAAGAAGACACCTGAAGATGATAATGAAGATGGTCGATTCTGGTTCACGTAACTTTTGCCTCGTACGATACCACCACGTAGGTTATGGCACTTTGAAGTATAGGCATAAAAGCAGTCCCTCGTGCTACGGCAGAAACAATGAGCGGTGAACATGAAACGACCCTTACTAGCCAATAACACACGTGGATTATTTCAAAAAGCTAATTTTTTTTCTGTGACCATACACAAAGTCAAAGGATTACATACCTACATCATTATGGAGCTTCGTCTGCATTTTCTAGAAAGCGGAAATCCCATCGTACTTTCAACCATACACTTTACATTCACCATTGCAGTCTGCAAACGCTGAAAAGCCACCAGAACAATGCTTCGAAATTTAAAACGTACTGCAACCATTTGAATTTCAACGGCTTACTGTAATACCATCTTCAAGGGTTTAAAGTAATACCAACATTGAATTTTATCGATTGTTACGAGTTGTCAAAGTAAAACCACTATTTCGAGCTATTATCGATCGATTATTAGACTGGCCACACTTTATCCCTTAATACCATCTTCAAGGGTTTAAAGTAATACCAACATTGAATTTTATCGATTGTTACGAGTTGTCAAAGTAAAACCACTATTTCGAGCTATTATCGATCGATTATTAGACTGGCCACACTTTATCCCTTTAGTATTCACGTGGTAATATAAAAAATCGACTGTATATCAAATATCGGTAACGAGTATGCTCTATTATCCGTGTTTTTAAAAGTACTGCAAGCGGACAGAAAGTGTTTACGAAGTGTGATAAAACTGAGATGGATAAAAAAAATCACACAAAGGGA
>NIPQ01037797.1:0-11462 GCA_002806875.1 Lepidotrigona ventralis hoosana | reverse complement strand
TAGCAGAAATAAGTGATTCTCCTGCACAAAGTGAAAACAATGTGATATCTTGTAATATTCGACGAGATTCTGTCTCACAGGTATCTACATTCCTCCATTTCTCGCGTTTCAAGATTAACGATCATGCGCAACTTCTTCGTACGCGCCATTTCAACGACACATCGACACGGCTTCCTTTTGTTAAGCGTCTCGTGTCCGGGACAGGAGAAAAACGGGCGATCCGCTCGCGAAAATTTCGGCCAGGCTGGCTTGCACGAAAGAGTTAATCGTCCGAGTTGGTTGGGAATTTCTGGAACGGCGTGCGATTCCCTGGTGAAGAGAAAGAAAGCAGACCGAAGCAGCAAGAGGAAGCGGACAGGAAGCGGATACCGCGGCGCGCGCGGACCGACGAAGTTTCGGGCTTTCGCAGCCTTCCACGCGGAAACGTTCTCTGATCTATCGCTACTTTAAACCAAAGGGAAAGCTGCGGCGACCTCGTGGAACGCGCTGCCTCTAAACGAGGGGAAATCGAACTTTTCCAATTGATTCGACTTAAACCGCCGTCGATAGAAATCGCTCAGTTCCTCTCTCCCCTCTCCCTCTTTTTCACCAACTTGTCCTTTTCTACTTCGTTCCGTCGTCGTCGCTCTCTCGCAGCTGCGAGTTTCACCCTCCCTCACCCCTTCGTTCGCCTCGACTTTGCCACGATCTTTCGTTTCGACCTCGCCTCACCATCGTCGAACATTGCGAGAACTTCTGTTCTTGCAACGCGCGAGATAGGTACCAGGCTTGTTTTCACTTTTACGCCAGTTACGCGCAGTTTCATGATTATTGTAGAACCATTGATCTAGAATACCGTGTGGCTTAACGAGAGGTTCCCGGCCATTAATGGCGTAGATTATTTCGAGGATTCTAGGTTTGCGCTAGTTGCTCCATGTTTTGTTGACATCGCGAATATTAATTTTGGAGATGTTCAAAGAAATGCTATTGACAGCGTGCGAGGATGTTCAATGTGAAAGAGAAGAATCTTACTTTTTTAAGTAATTTTATACTGTATTCCCTCTATATATTCGATACATATACTTTTCTCCTGCCTCCATTTTTACGTCCTCGAAGACCACTTATCTTCTCTGTCAATCTCAGTCATTCAAAAAAAAAAAGAACGAAAATCCAAGAAACACTCGCTGGTTTCGAATTGGAACCAAATTAAACTTCGTTTACACGAGACACGAATTTCGGTGTCTCGTTCGTATCGCGATTTCCAAAGAGTTCCGCGCGCATGTAGTTTTCCCTTTTTTTTTTGAAAGTCTTCCCGAGTGATCTCCAGGCGAAAACTTCTCCAACGGGTAAAGAGAGAGAGAGAGAGAGAGAGAGAATCGGAGAAGTCTGCCCGTGGAGAGACAATACCAGAAGGAAAACTAATTTCGTCCCGGTGGACGAAAGACGAGAGGCAAGACGGAGGGGGAAAGCGCGATCCCGTTTCGAAAGAGAAGGGGCATTCGTAACGTGATTTCCACGGGACAAAACCATAGCGGGGATACACTATGACGCGCGATAACGTTGCACGTACATACAAGCACGCGCTCCACCGCCTAGAGAGATTGTCAGGCCAATAATGCATTTCTCCGGTGGAAAAATTCCAGCAAAGAGTACGTTCGGTCCAGAGATTTAGTCATTTAAAATGCATAGAGTTCATAACTTATTCCCAGACGACTGCCACCACCCCGCGCTAGCTATTGCAACCTTGGCGCAACCACCCTCCGAACTGCGTTCCTACGCGAGAGTATCTCACCGGCAACAACGTGTTTCCATCCTCGTGACTTTCACGTTGTTTCGCAACCGGATGGCGGGGTGGAGGGAGAGAGAGAAAGAGGAAGGGGGCAGACGATCTCCCTTTTTGACGTTTTACATTGTTACAGATCCGACGCTACGATGATGGAACGCGATATCAGATTTACGCGGTCGAATTCTCGAAATGGAAAGTCCACGGCATCCTTCTCCCCTCCCCCACTATCCATGCTCCCATCGATTCCGTATCCGAATCACCGCGATTTATCGCTCTTATTGCAGCGAAGCCTTTGTTCCACTCGCACGATTTTATTTTCGTAGCGTTCCTTCGAAGCTCCTGTTTCTCAACGCGATGGCGTGATTTGGAATAATCGCGTACGCGTACGTTTCTAAGCAGCGATGTAAACAGAGACTCGTATTAGTATTGAAACCCAGAGCTACGCGCAATACGATACATGCAAAGCATGAACGGTGTAATTTTTCCGGACTCGGCGCGTAGAGTTTGAACAATTTTCGAATTGGCATGAATTTACATAAAAATTGATATTTTCGATGTTGTCTGACATCTGGCTGAACACTCGGCTAAAAGGATAAAAACGAAGCAACTTTCTCAATAGCCGTCCAATTGAAAATCAATATCTGCCCTCTGTTGATTCAACTACCTGAAAATTACCCCATTAATCGCCATTGCAGGATTGCAGTGACACGACACGAGGAAACACGTTTCCTCTCTCTCTCTCTGTGTCAGACAATGAGTGTCGTTAAGAGTTTCTTTTTTTTTCTTTTTCTTTTTTTTTTTTGCTTTCACTCGATCATACGTACCTATCACCGCCCGACCAAAGAAACTCTCTGACGCAATTGCACGCAACGTGTAACAGCATTTCCCAGCAACATTCCATCGAATTAACGTCCGCGACGTGCACAAAGGAACAATTTCAACGGGTTAAAAGCGGCCCCGGGAGTTATCTTCGTTAACCGTTGCACACGACGCGATAAAACGCTGATATCGATCGATAATACGCGCTGTTAATAATCTGCGTCTCACTTAAGTGACTCCTTTAAAAAATTTACCATGCCCTTTTCTTTTTCTATTCCTCTTCCTCTTCTCCTATTCAGCCTTCAATTTTCTGATTACGACGCAGTATCGGAAATTTCGTTCCGTTTCTATCTCCAGATAGAGTTTCGAGAGTTTATTTTGAAACGCTGTGCACGTAAAATATTCCCGGCGCTTTCATCAAAGATTTTTACTAAATTTAATGTCATCCGTACGTTAAAAATTTGATATCGAACCTTTATGGAAACGAGCATACGTGTCATTTAGCTAGCGAAATTTAAATACAATTTTTTGTATGAAAGGATGAATCCGGCGGACAAGGAGAATGGACAGTGACAAAAATAATGCAGGTAATTAATAACAAAAATATCCAATTTCCATTTCTTTTCAGTTCGTTCAATTCTGAACCGAATAAGGAAAAGTCTCATTAAGAAAGAAATGTGCATTCGAACCACTATTCCGTCAATTTATCAAGTTTACGTGAAAACGTCAGAAAAAAGATGGCCAGGAAACTAAATTACGCGACGGAATTTTTCTTCAGTACAGAAGGATTCGGGAAAGATTCGGAAGAAACGTAGAAACGCACGGCCAAGGGCTCGACAAGCACGAGGCCAGCGACAAATGCGAGTTTTTCCCTGATTGTAACGTGCAAGTAGAAACGCGAGAAACTATACAACGCCGATTAAAAGCGGCGAGGCGGGCGAGAAAAGCTGACTGGGCGAGAAATGCGCGAGTGAATTATTGCACGAACCGAGGCGAGATTTTATATTCCTCTTGGCTTCCTGCCGTGCGACTCACCTTTCACGCCTCCCGCATAATGGTTTAATTGGACTCCAACACACGCGTCTAACAATTAACCGCACACATAGATGTTCGCCTTTCCCTTGAACGCGCTGCCGTGGCTAAATGTCACCATAAAGCCGAATTATATTCGGATTAAGCCCGGTAAAAATATATATTTCTCCCTTGACGCGCGCCGGCCATGCGTTCCGCCCCGACAGACTCTCCGCTTCTTGCTTCGCGCAGGATGTTCTCGTCGATACGCCGGTTTCCAACCCGAGTTTCGGTCTCGCTTGCCACGCGTTCGCTCGAGGATCATCTGCAGCTGACGCAGCTTATCGCAGGTTAGAGAGCGGTCTCGTTGTTTTCAAAAAGATTTGTCCAAGCTTCTCTGTTTTTTTCTTCCTCTTTTTTTTTCGCAAAGTTAGTTCGTGAAATTACGTGGAGATTATTTTGTGCACTTAATGTTAATATATAGGGTGATTCACGTAACTTGCCATTCTGAAATAACTTTCAAATTATGCGTCTAATGAAAAATTGTTTCATACAAAATTTGTATGGATTCAATATGGCGTATCAACTATTTTGCGTGTGTTGAGGGGATCATCTTTATTTTTTTTTTGTTGGGCCATATATTTTTTTCATCATACATCGAAAGAATATTAAATCCCAAATAAAAAAGTATTAAATCATATTGGTCCCAAACCTAACGGTTAAGAAGATATTTTGCCATAATTTATCTCGAAAATGAAAACTGCATGGAGCATTGGGACCATTTGCTTGCAATAATTTGTAAACATAAGTGACTCTACTTTACCTGTATATTTTTGCTTTCTTAAAACCATACAGCTTTTGTATAAATTTTTCATAAGACGCATAATTCAAAAGTTATTTCTCACCATAATTTCGTTTTCATATGGAAAAATTATTCGTGGATAATCTATCTCGTTTTCAGTTGATTTTTGCTTGTTAGGAGATAACGTGGAAAAATACGTAAAACTCTCTCGTTTGATAATTTCATCTACGATTTACCATTTACATTGAAGACGCTGCAAGAAAACTGACTGAGTAAATTTTATGTAACAGGGATATTACATTACGGATGTGTTCTGTTGAGAACGCAGAACGGAGGGAAACAACTGCTTCTCAGTTTTCATCGCGCATTAGAATATGGTTAGTAACATTACACTTGGCACACCGGACGAAATATAGTTTTACCGTTGAAGGAGATAAAAAGGATTCAAAGAGGTACCACGGAGGAATTAGTTTTCTTACGGAAATGAGAAACTTTTCAACTTGGTCCATTCGCGGCATACTTTTTCTTCGGGGAACTAGTTAGACCTTCGATTTTACACGAGGAAGCTAAAGAATAAAGAAGACATGATAGAAAAAATTCTCCCTAGCGTTCAAGGATATCTTTCAGCTTGTTTGAGANAAAAAAAAAAACTAAAAAAAAAAAGAAAAAAAAGAAACGATCGATTAATCGGGGGGGTGTGGCGTTTGTAAATGCGCCTGTAATAATTACGCGACATGAGCGAAATATTACTAACACGGCGAGCTTGTTCGTGCTAGAGTAGCGGTATCAAGAAATTACCGGAACGTGAAATTAAATTATTTGAGTTATTTCGCACATAACATGCTTACACTGCCGCAGGAACAAAATTATGATATGAAGTTTCAGTTGTTCCCTCAGCAAGTTGTACAAAACCGAGACGAATCTTCAATGCTAAGTGGCCTCAGAACTGACTAATTGTAAGACGCGAAACGAACAAAATACATCAATGACAGTGAGATGAAACTTTGAAGTTTCGCGAAAATTTGGAAAGAAATCTTGCACGAAATTTATCGATGATTTATCGCAACAGCGATTCTTTAAATATCGTAGTACAAGTAATTTACCTAGTACTTGCTCGAAGGTTCTCTTGCCGTGGATCTCTTCAATTCGCAAAAATATCGTCGCAGCAACGAGATATAACATTCCCTCTCCCCCTGTCATTAGCGAATTACCAATTTAAAATTACACTGTTTTCTTATGCATATACCGCGAGATTTCAGACGCCATAAAAATTTATCGATGCTAATGAGACGAGCTCGTGACGAGAAGATGAAGTTTGTCCTGCGAAGTTGCTTCCCGCCATTGAAATTGCATTCGGCCTTACCCCTTTCACGGCTTCTTTGAGTCGCACATTAAATATTGATGAACTCGAACGACCGAGTGTTCCGAGGGCTTTCCAGTGGGGCTGGTGGCCGCTTAATAGAGCCACTTGCCGGGGATTTCTCCACATTTTCGTGCTTACTGCTCCTACAGTCACATCGGTAAGGATATCCAGCTGAGGGATAACGTCTTACAAGGGCGAACAGCAGCTTCCAGCAACAGCTCGAGCAATGATTTAATAATGTGTAGAGCATTAGTCGCGTAACGTAAGCGGGGATAATCCTTTTAACCAGTTGTTTAGCAATCCCTTTAACCCTGAAACCTGGGCGACAACTAATTCCACCAGATATCGCGGGGTAACAGGGACTTATATAAAGGGCCATTAGTGCCGTGCGTTATACGTAACTTGCATATGTTTGGAGGATACCGTACACTCGCGTCCAAAAGCACTGGGACCATCCACCATTATTTTCAATCGAATAGTCTGGAATCACGCGTTGATTTCTAATGGCACCTTTTTCTTTTCGATAAAAAGTGTGCGACAAATGAGTGACATTCTGTCATTCGTATGCCTTTCTTTTGTTATTTGAATTTCACAAAGTACGAAGCTTTTCCCCGACAAAGTCTACACTGATCGAGTTTCTTTCGTTACCATTATTCGTTACCACATTTCCAAGGAAAAAGTATTTCAGATACGTCCTCTGAATTTTGTGTAGAAAATCGACTTCTCTCGCCGCTGAATCTTTAAAGCCAATAATATTTCTATCTTGAAAACTTTACGGAGCGGTGAATAGTCTCACGTGAAAACCGAAGTTACGATACTGCTTCCAAGGTATTAATAAAATTCCCGGCACCTTATTCTCGCGCTAATTACGAGAATCCCGAGTAAACTTCCGACATTCTCGCGTCTCTGTCCCCGGTAAATGGATACGCCCTGGCTATGAAATTCGACGGAGGGTCTCACCACGGGGAGGGGCTTGTGCTTATTACAAGACTTTCGAGTTTATTGCCGAAAGGGATGGACCAGCGCTTCGGCCAATTTTAGGCTCCTTCGTTTACTCATGGGAATACGTCTTTTCCCCCCCTTTCGGGACCATCGGTCCACCTCTTAATGGTAATTGGCCCCCGTATTTCTAACGAGTCTCCGGAGAACCCGCGTGACATTGATTTAAATAATCCATAGGGTTGAACGGATGCTTTAATTAGGCGGGTTCCTGCGACATCGCTGCTTCCTGCCCTGCCCTCTCCCAAATTCTTTGTCCAAATACCGAGCTGACTTCGGAAAACGCTGCCGATTCTCTCGAGTATCGCTCCCGCGGAGAGCTTTTATTGTATCGTGCCTGATGAATATTCATGTGATAATCTCCCGCGTGCGCTAATAACCCTCAAAACTAGCCACCCCCTCATCCGTTGCTTCCTGTCTAACCGAACCGGATTCGATCAGATCACGTAATTTACTTCACGTCGATTCGTCTCTTACCGATGCTTGCTTCTGACCGAAATGGAAGAATTGAAAGCTCCAGACATCTATGAGCACAGCCATGATATTTCATAGAGTTGAGACAAATTTTTGTCCAGCTTCCGCTCCTCGAACCGCGTTCCAATTATCGGTACAAAATAACCGAGTTTCAACTGAAGTTTTAATCACTGAACTTTAATCGGAAGTTTTAATTTTAATTTCTGCAGTCTTCTGCAAAGGAGTTTGAATTATCACGACGGACAAATCGTGTCCCTTTGTCTGCCGGTAATTGCACCTCGAGTTACAACTGTCAGTTCAGTTTTCCGAACGGACGAGCCAGCGTTCGGAAATCGATTTTCGATGAAGCGTCTTCGAGTCGAGCGCCGCTTCGTTTCGAAGAGAAATCGGTGTTTACACGCCGATATTAAATATCACAGGCGGCGTGTACACACATATGGTTGGAAAATTGCAGGAATGCGTGTAGGGCGAACAGAAATCCGGATTGGACTGTGAAAAGAGCAAACGGTGTCCGGTTTACCCAGCAAACAATCGCCCTTAAGCGTAAGTCAACGGCTTGGAGTTATACGGCACGACTGAAATCCGCTTAACAAACTTATCTGTCGTTCTCCGCTGCACGGGAATATTTAATTGCGAGTCCAATAATCCCGCGACGCGTTTATACACGCGCCCTACACCCCTACTTGAGAGAGAGCTTTTCGATGGTACTTTCGATGTTTAATCGCAATTAGCTCCAGCACTCTGCATATACATATACGATTTTGCAGGCTGCGATTTGAAAAATCTACTGATATCTCAAATATGAAAGTAATAAAAAAAGAAAACCACGTAAGAGAAGATCGACTCACCTCTGCCGATCTTTGATCTCGAACTCTCAACCAGAGAAGAAACGAATCGTGCGGAAATATCGATGCACGAATTTCCAATTCATCTAATTAATAGGTTATGAAGAAAGACAATTACCGATAATTGCAATTTTATCGCGATCGTAATTCGGTATGTAAATTGAGGAACGGTATCAAATGATTCAATTAATCGATTAAATATTCATTTTTCCGGGCGCGCGTTTATAAAAGCAATTAACGGTAATGACGACGACGATGATAATAATAACGCGTCCTTGGCTGGTAGGATCGTGGAAACGCGATGTTCCCGCGTTAACAGCGGCCGCGGACGAATTTTAAACTAGTTCCCCGACGACGCATAATTCATCTCTCTCATCTGATAAATGTAATTACGCCCGACAACGTATCGCCGGTTGCTTGGAAATCGTAAAAGTTATTTCGTAGTTTGCGGTTTGACGTTAACGCACGGCCGCCTGTAAACTTGGCCCGTTTTATTTATTTAATTATCGTCCCCGTTTTTAATTAGCTGTAATCGTCGTTAACAGATACCACTCGTTCACGACTCGTTTCTATCACCATACACTTTCGGCGTTTCGTTTTTAATTGCAAAATTCGCCGGCTTTCATTCCCTGTGAGAAGATTTTGTTTCCTTGCTATCGTGTGTGGTGTAATAAACGTAGCAAAGCATGACGAAACGAAATCGCGGCTTTTAACGGAGAAAAAAAGTTTTCACAGTTAGCTTACGAAGATCTCCATCAACGGTGTGAGAATGTTTACTGAATTGTTAAATAGTTGCAACAGATTGAGAATAGTATTATACACAGAGTGTTAGGTTTCTGCTGTTATTAATTTTCGCGCGATATGAAACATGTTTAGAGAGTATCGAGAACTTCATGGTATTCAGTTTCATTGCCTTTTAATCGGATTAAATTCTTACACACACAGTGTAAATGTAATTTTTCCCGCGAGATATGCATTTTGCATCCTTGCTTGCTCTTTGAGTTGATCTGCGCATTTTAACTGTATTAATTTCATACTGCTGAGAAAAGTAATCCGTGTTGATATCAGCTTCGTTATTTTACCGTTAACACCAATTCACAGCCGCTTCTCTACCCTCTTTCCAACACGTTCGGACATTGTCGAGGAACGTCCGCTGCTTGAAATCTGTCTGCCTGTTGTTCCACGCCACGAGCGTTGTACTCTCTGTGCTTACCAGAGAACTCCAACGTCCTCGGAGAAAAGTAATTTCCCAAAGGGTGGGCAGAAGTTGAGGGAACCAACGGACAAGCTGATTCTTCTTTCTTTTTCGCGAGCCGCGTTGAATTGTAAAGTTTGCACAGCGACACGTAACACGACGACCGCGCGACCGGAACACTGAACGAGGAGGTCTGTTCCCACGGAATCTTTCCGTCTTATTTTTTACATCTTATTTTTTACATATTTCTTCATCCCCTTTAATAGGCCGTCCGTTGCAATTATTTCGCGAGAATCGTGAAACTTTCGACTCGCGATCATTTGTAATTCACGCAATCTGAAAATTCCCAATAGTCCCCGCTGCGAGACTCGCGCGTATCGATCCTCACGCGTGACACGTTTTTCATTTCTTTCCCTTTTTCGATATCGAGCAAATCTAATCATTTTAACAGCTCCAGAACGCTGCCGCACTGAAGCTGAAACACATATACACACACACAAAAAAAAAGGAATGGCAAATACGAATCTCCTAGAGAGAATAGCCGGAGGATGCAAAATATTTTAATTTGAAGTATGACACTGCGGCTTGTAAAATTGAACCAGTAGGATTTCTGCTGTTGCACGAAGACTTCATATCTTTGATAAAAACAGGAACAAAAAGGGAATGCGATATCATATGACGGATGCGGTGTTACGTGACTATTTCCGGCACACGAGAGAGAACTGTGTCACCGACTGCGATTTTTAATTCACGAAAGGATATGATACACCACTATCGAAGTATAGTGCACAATATTTTTAATTCACACACAGAAGTCGCTGATATTTTCTATTTCCAATTCTTCACGTACCTTACATTGAAATAAATTATGCGAAACGACTTGTCCAAATAAAAAAAAAAAAGGACAAGTATTTCAATATCAACTGTTAAATACTAAACACGTTTCTTTCTTTCTTCCAGTTTCACGAGACGTTTCGCGTAATTTATTTCAATGTCAGAGTATTACACAAACGGAAACTAACACGCAAACAGTCGCTGTATCGGTTTAATGAACAGAATCGTGCGATCGGTGCCTATTTTTACGCGAAAAACGTGAAAGCCTACGTCGTAGCCTGGTATTATTTCTCGTTTTAGAAAAAAAATTCCGCCGCCGCGATGAAAGTGTTGAGACAACGCCGAAACCGGAAACGAACCCTCACCCGCCATATTATAATATATATAACGCAGCGTGATACGCCAGGCGATGTACGCGCTTGGTTTACGACGATCGTAAACTGATATCAGCCTCGATATAAGAATATTACAGTTTGCTATTCATAAATTTACCGACTGGCCTCGATGCAGCGGCGCGTTCGCGATTTATTAGCCGGATAATCGAAAGTTGTCGCGTGAGCACGCGTTCCTCGAGCCAGCGGCGTTTCTACATCGGCGACTAGTTCATGCATATACGCTTCACCAGGGATTTACGTGCTCGAGATACCGAGGTGCCTGTTCAATTTTACAGCATTCTCAACGATTGTGTTCGATGGTTTACAATAATATGGTTGTTACCATGCGAGGGATTGCGTCCTGGCTACACGCGTATCGAATCAAATGGATTCCAGACACGGCCGTCCCGAGTTTTCGAATCCACGATATTTGTTTCGCGTTCTGCTTCCCACTGTTTTCACTCGTCTTTTTTTCCTGGCTGTAATCGCACTGCTACGGCTGGATTACACGCGTTTGAAAATATTGATAAACTGAACTCAATCAGCTCAAAATAGCCTTGGCAATGAACTTGAAATAAAGTGAACTTGATGAACTCTGATCAATTTTATAGATATATACTTCACGGATATATGATACGTATGTATCAATTTTATGGACACACGATATAGAATACGGATTATTTGCAAAATGCATATCTATCTGTTGAGACATGTTTGTCATATAAACTGACGCTTCTAATTTGTAAAATACATTTCTTATATTTATATTCATATTTACATTATATTGTCATATTTCGTCATGTTATTCATATTACATTTTTATCTCTTGTATCATGTAAAATATAATATATCTTACACCCGAAAGTTTGAAGTATCTTATAATATGAATTACAGGTCCAATATTACTTTATTACTTTCGAGTAAATATATTCTTTATTCGTGTAGTGAAATGAAACAACTAAATGAAATGAACTAGGAAAA
>NIPQ01037757.1:0-11346 GCA_002806875.1 Lepidotrigona ventralis hoosana | reverse complement strand
ATATCTTATTCGTTCATTTACTTATAAAGAAATATTATAAGAAATTATTATAATAAGAAATATGTATTTTTGTTATATTAATCATATATAATTGATTAAATATCTACTGTTTTCAAGTATTTAATAAGACTATGTTTGAAAAAAATTGATACATATATACGGTGTGAACATATTAGAAATATATTTGAATTTTTAGGAATATATAGAGACTTATTATGTTGGTAAGCTTGATTTTAGTTTCTATCGGGAAAACTCTACTATGTTTGAAAAAAATTGATACATATATACGGTGTGAACATATTAGAAATATATTTGAATTTTTAGGAATATATAGAGACTTATTATGTTGGTAAGCTTGATTTTAGTTTCTATCGGGAAAACTCTTTCTCGTACGAAGCCATTTTATAGTGCACATTTAGCAGTTAGAAGTAAGAAAATATTTTAATTTAAAATGTCCCAGTGTCATAATTTTGTACAGTAGAGATTTTATATTTTAAACTTTGTTATAGATATAAAAATGGAGAACGATAACGGAGTAATTGTTGACTTGTACATCCCAAGAAAATGGTATGCGATACACGTGGATTATTGTTTCTAACATATAGTTTTGATATGTTTTTTTAAATAAAAAAATGAACGTATGAATAATATGAATATTATATAAATTGTTATAGTTCATCGAGTAATCGTATCATTCATGCCAAGGATCATGCATCTATTCAATTGAGTATTGCTGATGTTGATCCTGAAACTGGACGCATGACTGATTCTCAAAAGATGTATGCAATTTGTGGAGCTATTCGTCGTATGGTACATTATCTACTGTTATATACCAGTTATGTATATGAATTAGTATTTTTTTTTTTGAATAATTGTTTATCTTTTCAGGGTGAATCTGATGACTGTTTAGTACGACTTGCAAAAAATGATGGTATATTGCCAAAAAATTTTTAATTTATGATAATTGTTT
Organism: Lepidotrigona ventralis hoosana; assembly: GCA_002806875.1. Classification (NCBI taxonomy): domain Eukaryota; kingdom Metazoa; phylum Arthropoda; class Insecta; order Hymenoptera; family Apidae; genus Lepidotrigona; species Lepidotrigona ventralis. The sequence continues at coordinate 10,376 of NIPQ01037757.1, read as the reverse complement.
TATTCTTTCAATAAAAATATGAAAAAAGCTGATACAGTGTATATTATTGCATTGAACTAATTGTGTTTATAACTTATAATTTTGTTATACATATATATATATATCATTTATTATATCATTTATTATATGATTTGTACATAGAGTTTTACATATGAAATAATGGATCATTATATACATATATATGATACATAAAGATAAATTTTTAAATATTTCATGCTTCTTACGATGAAACAATTTTTTTTCACTAATTCCATTTCAAAAATTATGTATGCAATGATCATATAAAAATAAAAATCATTTTAAAAAATATAGTCGTATATGTCAAGAAAGTATGATTTGAAATATTAATATTTAACTGCATTCAACAAAAACATTTACAAACGTGTTAAAATATGTATCCACTTTAAACTTTATATTGTACATATAACATCTTGGATGATAAGAATTAGTATAAATCCTTAAATATCTTGAAGAATTACCTAATACTCTTTAAGGACGTATATGACATAAATATAGTTTTAATTGATTATTATATTATTTTAAAATCTCAATTTATCACATACTAATTTTTATTATAGTTGTTGGTTAATCAAAGGTTATGTAATCATATTTTCCACTTTTTTTCATGTCTTAAAATTTTTTGTAAATTTATGAAATTAGACATTTACATTAATTGAGTAAAAATATTTTTTAATTTTGTGCACGTTACTCATATATATATATTGTAATTGGGAAAATATTGAAACTTGTAAGAGATTTAATATGCTTTAATTCTAAAAAATATTTTTATTATATGATATAGTATCATTTACCGGGAACTTTATTTTCAAGCATGAATATTGTTAAAAAGTGATGGAGTGATTTGGAACTCATACTTCAGAAATATTACCCTGAGTATAATCCTATTGATGCCATTTTTTGTTCTTAATTAGTATGATTATTATATTATATGATTAGGCCAATAAATCTATATATGTTTAAAGATTAGTATTTTTGAAAGAATAAGTAATTCTCACTCACACATGCAGTAAAATTTTATCTTCGTAATAAACTAATACATGCTTACTAAAAAAAAGAGTTTAGAGAATTAAATATTTTTGATATCTATTGTTTTGATAATAATAAAAAATAGAATAGTATTATATAAAATTTAAATTAATGATTTAATAACTTGAATTAATACGTTGAAACATACTTTAATTTTTTTTCAATTTTTTAAAATTAATTACTATTTTCTTACAAAAATGTCTTTTTTGTGGATTACAAACTTATCTTTTTTAACTAAGATTTATTTATTTAATTGCAATAAATGTAGAAATTTCATTAGGAAATGAAATTACTGGTCAATCATTCAAGGCAATCTATGACTTTATAAATTTCATATATATCTTACACTATTTTTATACACAATTAAGCCTGTATATCAAACGTTTAACACAGGAGTGTCTGATAAGGAATGAACGCGATTGAATCTACGATTTTTAAGAGTTGTAATCGCTTCAATAAGATCTACTCTTTTACTAAAAAAGTCAACTATAGCTTGACCTGTTAAGGCAGATGCCAAGAATTGTTCGACACTTATTGACCAATCTGGACCAGTAGACGCAACTACATTCGATGGATTTCCATTGCGATCATGTGACTAAAAATTGTGATTTATGTAAAATTTATAATGTACTATGAGATTACTTATTCAATATAAATGTGTTACCCGTTCTGCAGCTGAAGATGTTTGTTGAGCAGCAATAGCAGCTAAAAGTAAACTGTCTTCAGACTCATCTCGACCGACGTAAAACTTTTTACTAACATCGCCTAATTGGAATAAAAGTGTACCTGTTGAAAATATTTATTATTTAATATGAGCTCAAATGTTAATAACACATAACAATGTTGACGTGTGATATGATTTACCTATTGAAGCTATACAATGATAAGTTTCTTGTTCTTCTGGTTGTGCAGGGAACATATCATAAAGAGTTTTCCATAATACAATGAAATGTCCTTGTGACATTTTTGGCACAGTTTTAAGATCTAATGGACTATCTTTAGATGCTATCATGGAACGTAAGCTACCCATACTTTGAACCTCCCATGATTGATCTCCTTGTTGGCTGGTCAAACTTGTCGATCGAGATAGAGTGCCAATACTTGGTTCTTCTCCTACACTAATTGGCATTTCTAAAGAAGCAACGCTTTGTTCCATACTATCAAAAAAGTCTGTAGCTTCTGCTGCTACTTCAGCACCATCTAATAACGATTGAACTTATTCAGTAAATAGTTTTTTATTATAATACTTCTAAGTATAAAATACTTACCAGAATGTGTTGGCGATTCAAAATCAACAGGTGTAAGTAGTGGCGGTAAGTGTAGAGTATATAAAAGTTTCAATCTTTGTGTTAAATCTGCAGTTGCTGTCATACCAATTGCTTGTACTAATTCTCGAAAGTTCAGTAATCCATCACGATTACGATCCATTAACTGATAGTACAATAGTACTTATGAACATTTTCTGTATTTGCTTGATCTTATTCAATAGAATTAAGATACAAATGGATATTAATTCCCTAATATATTCTATTATTTTTCATTGTTTTTGTTCCCACTATAGATAACTAATTTAAATATAAATGATTACTTTGTAAAATTCAATTAACTTACACGAAATAATCGAGCGGCGAGAGATTCAGCTTGACTGCATTTTCCCCATGGAGATAAGCCACCAAATAATATTCTAAACAATTCAAAATCTACTTTATATGCCTCGTAAGGTGGCTGCGTTGGATCATAACGATCAGGTTCAGATTTTCGTTGACTCATTAATTCTTCCCTTACTAAACTTAATAGATCCTACATAGTGATATATATCATTGTATTTTAAGCATTCGCATTTTTTTTACATATTTTTAAAAAATATATTAATAATACCTGTAATTCTTCCATTGTCATATATTTATCAACAATAACACTTCTAATTACATTTTTCTCAATTCCATCTTCTAAACTTTGCACTACCCTGAGCCTGTGTTTTAAACGAAGTCTTTCTATACCACCAATAGTTAAAGATCCATATCTTGAATACGCTTCATATATTAAAGTTTGAACAGATATACTCTAAAATAATAGAAATATAAATAGAATCATGAATCTTTTCTAAATTAACTGATGCATAAAAGTGTTTTTACTCTATTAGGAGCAGCATTATCAACTGGTCTAGGAAGTATAAGTCCTTCATCATTGTATACACCTCCAAGATAATCTGTTAATAACTGCATTGCTTCACCATCATCACGGCAATTTAACAATTTATCTTGATTCCACTCCAGCACTGTCAATGCTATCTGACACAGGAAGAAAGACCTGTTTACTTCAAATTTCTTCTGTATGTATTTTATTCTGTATTCATTAGAAAGGATGTCAATAAAATTCAATATTTCGACTAATAAAAAATACTTAAGGAGCTAAAAACAAAATATGTGTACATAAAATATGTTGTACCTGGAAAATTACTTTTGCTCCATCATAAAAAAAGCAATCCATTATATTTACTGCGCTGCTAGTTGGCATGACACTTAAAAATATAGTTAAGAACCATGAAAGTGATATAACTTTAATGAGACCAAGTTCCTGCAATCTAGCATGTAAAGTTGGTAAATGTTCTGCAGCTAGTTCTTCTAAAAGACCTTGGTCAACAAGAGCACCGACCACTCTTCTGTCATAATAATCAGGTAATAACGATTCACATACATTACATAACTGCCAGAATGCAGATTCTTCTGAACAATAGATCAATAAAACCGAAGCTACTATATTCATGGCCTGACAATAACCTGTTCAAGACAATTAATTTAAAAATTTTCAAAAGCTTTTGATGACAACAAGTGAAATTTTTACCAATTTGAGGATTTTTCCAAGCATATGCGGAAAGAACTCTCCTTAAAGCACTGATACCAGTATCGGACTGAAATGCTGGATGTTCTGGCAGAGATCGATGTAAATCTCGTTCTATTTCTTCATTTGCTTGACAGGATTTACCTAATGATTGGTCAACTAAGGATTTATAAAGTCCTGGATTCATTACCATTTCGTTCAATGCACCTAGATAAATAAATTTCTATAAGGTATAATATATATTGCACAATTACATGATGTAGTTATGATTGTGTTCACTATTATTACCTGAAAAAGTAAGCCAAACTTCTCCTCTAAGAGACTGTGGTATACCCTGAATTATAAGTTTTGCTGTTTCTGTTGTTCTATACATTGTAATACCTCTGCCATATTCTGCAAAATGAAGTTCCCATTGTTTTTCTTTAGCTTCTTGTTTTAATGCCGCTTCACTACTTAATGGAGCTTTAAATAAAGTCATTAATGGTGGTTGTGGCTTCCAATCATTAACAATTTTAGTTTTCTCACTGTTATTAGATAAACTATTTTGAGAAAGTACATGATCCACGCTTCTATTTTAAAACAGAACCAATATTTTAAAACATATACCAATTGTGATATAGTTATAAAATTATAACGTCATTACAACTAAGAATATTAAATGAATACTTACAAATTTGACATTTTAGATTTCGCTAATAATTCAGATATTTTTTGAACAACAAAATCTCGATCGTGAATTTGGGCGAATAAAAATGACGAGCGAGCAGTTGTCACTAGGATAGATTTGTCTATTCCTGTACTGGTTGACTGATTTTCAGCAGGCTCGATAAGCCTTACTTCTCTTAATGGTATAACTAAACTTACTAGTCCTCTTACCTAAATTGAAATGAATATTAATCACGTTATTAAACATAAATTGAAGTACACATATATTTATAACAAACTATATTATATTTACCCTGCTTTCAAAACAAAGATAATTTTGGGAGAGAAATATTTTTCCCCAGACATATCTTTTGTTGTACGGTGTCCATAATGTTGCATCAATACTACCGTCTAATTTTTCGGTTCCTGGCAGTCTGAATTGTAATCTGTAAGCTTCAGAATGTGCTCTTGCATCAAGATCCCTTTTTAAGAAAGATGGCTTTTTAGGTACATTTTTGCTGCAAATATAATTACTAATGTAGTTATGTATATACGAGTTTTACTCAGAAGTTTCAAAATAGTTTCAAATACCTTAGTTTATTTAATAATTCTCTATCTTCGTTAAAGCCACTTTTTTCGTCTATAAGTCTAACAAAAATAAAATAATATTAATTTATTACATTTTTCATTATTATTTATTGTATATAAATATTACCTTTTCATAGCAATATTTGTAAGCTGTTCCATTAATGAATATGTTTCTGATTTATGAAGAAACATTGAAAAATAATGCTGCAAATAAAATAGAGAATTGTTTGCTAAGGAAACTGTAATAACTATAATAATAAACTATCATATAATAAATATCATAGTACTTTACCTCTTTATTGTCTCTAGTTACAACACGTATACTATCTGGAAATAAGATGGAATTAGTTTTACTTAATTCAGTAATGTCTGCCCATCTTATAATTAATTTCGTTTCTCTTGCCAAAATATAGGCATAAAAACACATATGATTTATTGATAAGTATAGCCATCCTTGTCTAGGCAAGCGAGATTTCCAGTAACTAAAATGGTAAAATGTTGTGAAAGTTTCTTAATTTTACTGAAAATTTATATTTTTTTTTTTAAGTTAATTATACAAGTACCTGCATGAATAATAATTGACCAGTTTATCTTCTTTTGATATATTGAAAAGTTGATGAAATTTAAAAGACACAGTTTTAAATGATTCTGGATCCTCTTCTATGGACAACAGACAAAGTTTAATATATCATAAAAGAAATTTTATTTCTCAATTAATTTTATAATAAATCATTTACCATCGGCAAATTGACAGTCTGGTACACTGTTTGCAATAATGGATTGTATTTTACAACAAACAAACTCAGTTATTTCTTCTTCGGTGTCAAATGATGTTAAAGTATCCATTAGATTCGAATGAAGCCATTCCCAATCTTGTAAAATTTCTTCATGTGTTAAGGAACATGCAACCGCTACATAAATTAGAAACATTATATTTATAATTTTTTATATTAATATACATCTGTATAAATCACAAAAAAAATTACAAATTAGCTAATTTATAAGTTTATTCTATTTATATCGTATCTTACCCCAATAAACTTCTGATGATGGTGTTTGATGTAATATTCTAAATGGTGGAGGTTTAGTGTCAAAAACACTATCCAATGTCCCTACCAATATAGAAGTAATGCCTTTTGCCTTTCCATGTCCTTTACGGCGTTGTAAAACAAAATATACAGTTGCTTGTTCCGTTACCCTATATGATAAAGATAAAATCATTGAAAAATCTTGTTCATTATAAGATGTGAGATGAATTTTTTTTGTCAAAAATGTAATTAAACAAAATACTATTTTTCAAAGTGCAAGAAGATAAAACTCAATCGTACAATAGATGAATTTTTCATGATAGAAACAATATGTCGTAAAAAAAATGTAATAAAAATATGAAAACTAAATTTCAGCAGTGAAGGCTGTAATTTTTTATTCGTCTGTAATAACTTTATACATAATTTTATATTTGCATATCAATGCAATTTTTCAGTATATATTTTATTTATAAGTATCATTGAGGAGGGTTTTTTACGAATTAATCTCGTGGATAATTGGCGAAATGATTCCAATGTACAACGTACATTGTATATGGTATATAATGTAAAAAAAATATATACAGCAACGATTTACAATTTTTACAATGTTTGAAACTTCCGTTTATTAGTAACAATTAAGGAATACGTAATAGCCAGCATCGTAATATCGTATAGATACATTGACGAGATGTAAATAGATACTGAGAAAAAAGTGTCAAACCGATTAAAAAATATTTATTTCTCTATACAGATGAGTATGTAGCGATAAATAAACGCATAAAAATTGGTCGTATTTTTATGTGTATGTTTGTCAGCTGTCTTTGACATTACGAATGTAAACAGTAATTATAACAGAAGATTGAACATTGTATACACATATCAATTTACCAAAGAGCGTTTGCCAGTAAAACTTCTTGTGGCTTCACCCACATATTGACCACCGTTCTTCCAGTACATATGGCACTAACGATACGAAATTCAAGCACAGTTTATCCAAGACACTAGCAAAATTCGCTGCCAGCAGTAAAAAAAATACACTTGCCAAAGATAAACACTAATGCGAAACTTCACGCTACGAATCGTCAATTACTGTGATTTTGCCATACTATCAACTTCAAATGTCACTATTTTGCATTCAATATTCTTGTTTTGCAAAAAGAAAATTTCTTGCCTTTTGAGAAAGCTTTTCAGTGTCTCTCAAATTACGTTATACAAATTAAATGAGATGTACGATTGTACAATAATATTACTTTTCATGTGTATATAACTACATACATATATATATATGAAGTTTGTAACGAATCAGTTGTAATATTTTATTAAGATAATATCTTTTGCAATTGTGATTGATAACACGTTAAAACGATTTTGACACTGCTTAACAAAGTATGCGAATTAATTATTTTTATTTTAAAATAAATATATATATATATATATATATATATATATATATATATATATATATCATAGATAGATGTCGCTACAATTTCCAATTCATGCGAATTCGTATAAGTAATAACGACGATACGAACCGAACTAGGTTACGTACTCTCGGCAGATTTTTCATTGCAGAGAAAATGGCGTCTCTCGCGGGAGTTCGTATTTTAATAAGAAATACCGGTAAATTTAGAAGTCCGATCAGTCGAACATGTTTACGAAGTGTTGTTACACAACTTCGATCAAACGAACGATATTTTCACTGCAAAAGACAAAATATTGTCACACTTGTATCACAGGTAAACACTGTTTTTTTATGATTTTCATCAATTCTTTCCGATGGTTTCATACACCGCGTTTAAATTTAAGTATTATGTAATCAAAATAATTCAGATCTCGATAAAATACAACGAATATAAGTTAAGTATTAAACGTGAGATTCGCAATATTGATCTCGTACGTTATGTCTTAACTAAATTGAATACGCATAACGTGATTAAGTAAGTAAAATAATGTCCAATCTTGCGACACACCAAAATATTCAAATTTTCTGTCATCCTTTGAGAATATATGTGTTATATGACAAAATATGTCGTGTTGTGTAATAAAAATCAATACTTTGCATATATGTTACAATTGTAATTATCATTATTTATCTTATGATGTTTAGATAATATATAATAGATAATTATAAATGCAGGAAAATACACAATCTGTACGTAATTACAGTACAAACGCTGAAACTAAGAAAATTGAAGAACGTGTGTTGAATGTAGTCAATGCTTTTGATAAAATAACTACTGATAAGGTTGTATAATATATACGTTTTTAAAAACTATTATTTTACAGGGCACACGAGTCAAGCAGGTGCGTCAGTACAGTATTGCTGAGCCAATGTCACTTGATCTTATTCGCAAGCGTATATTTTTGGTACTCAATCTGTATGATAAAGTTGATCCTCAGAAGGTATCTATTCACACAAGAATAATATAACACATAAAAGATACTTGTGAAGGTGTTTAGCAAATCTGATTATAAAGTTTTCAATTTGTAAAATAAAATTTTTAAAATTTTAATGTTTTAAAATTATATTTAATATTTCTCTTCTGTGAAATTGTATCTAGTAGTATCATTATTGATGTTTTATATTTGTTGAAACACCTTGATAGATAGCTTCTCAGAAAAAGAATGATTAATTAACACCTCGCTTGAATCGTAATGTCCTTGTAATAGATTCATATATCCTATTTATCTATTTTTGAAATGCATTATAATTGAAAATTTCATTTATTTTATGCAGTTAGCTTTGGATTCTCATTTTATCGATGATCTGGGTTTGGACTCTTTAGATCATATAGAAGTTATAATGGCCATAGAAGATGAATTTGGCTTTGAAATACCAGATATGGATGCGGAAAAACTTTTACGACCCGCAGATATAGTACGTTACGTAGCAGATAGACATGACGTTTATGAATAAATATTCACATATTATATGTCATCTTATTAATCAAGCTTTTTTATTTTTAAATCATTGTATAAAAAATTTCAACTTTATTTCTTCTGTATATACTATAAATTGTAGTAAAAATAATAAAGTGTTTCACTAGATTAAATTATGTATTATACTGCCTTGTATTTAATATGAAATAAAGAAAAGAATACGTTTATTGAATATTTTTCTTCCATGCGTTCATATATATATATATATATATATATATATTTATTTATTTAAATGAACTAAGTGTCACTGTGGTAGTGATATAGTATGGTGTCGCTACTCTCTAGGCCGACATTACGACATCTCGGATCTTTTTATTTGATTCAATCGAACGTGCATGTTAATCGGATGCAACAACTGGAAAAATGAAGATGGCGGACGGATGTGTATTCTTTAGAAGAAATAGACCCGGAACCACAGCAAAGGTTAATAAAAATGTTAAATTTTAAATGAGAATTTATTTTTTTCATGTCTTGTACGTTATCGTTCAATAGTAGTTCGATTATGTACAGCGTACGTACAGAAATGTCCAATTGCGTCTTTGACAATTGTATCTTTCGAAAATCAATGAACGCTTTATAAAGAAACTATTGTTTATAAACAAACTATATTAATTTATAATATTTCGTTTATACTGCTTTTATATTTTCACTCACGTGTTAATTTTGTGTGAATGTTAATACATTCATAGGTTATTCCCTTGTACAAACAACATTGTAGAAACGTAAAAATTTTGATAGATAATGACAATACTTATTATGATAATGACAGTACTTATTACTTTTTTAACAGTTAATCAATTATTGTAGTAGATCATTCACATAATAAGTGAGTTACACAGATGACATTAATTTCTCATTTCTTATTAAACATTCTTAATATAGGAACCTTCTTCGTTTAGAATTTCTGTAGGTGGCCTGATGAACCCTTTGAAGAAATGGACAGCACATTGGCTGTGCAACAATATATTCAACAGATGATTAGAAGAGATCCATCTAACGTAGATCTAATATTAAAAATGCCAGAAGCGCAAGATGAAGCAGTATGGAAATATGAACATTTAAGACAATTCTGTATGGAACTAAATGGCTTGACAGTAAGGCTGCAAGCAGAATGTCATCCAGAGGCTTGCACTCAAATGACAGCTACTGAACAATGGATATTTCTTTGTGCTGCACATAAAACACCTAAAGAATGTCCAGCTATTGATTACACACGACATACACTTGATGGCGCAGCTTGTTTACTCAACAGTAACAAATATTTTCCTAGCAGGTATATATATATAT
>NIPQ01037749.1:0-11313 GCA_002806875.1 Lepidotrigona ventralis hoosana | reverse complement strand
GTTTTTTTTTTTTTTTTTTTTTTTTTTTTTTTTTTTTTTTTTTTGTTCGTTTTAATGAAAAATATCGGGAATACGGCACGATGCCAAACTTCCTTGCTTCATGGCCGATCGTTTCCCCACAGCTGAGCTACAACGTACTCTCTGAAATATTTTAAAGACGCTTTTCAATATCGCCGGATCGGCATTGGTATTATGATTTCAAGATCAAAGAAACCAAGGTGGAATTAATTTCCCCTCTCAAGTTTAAAGGACGCCGTGACGCTTCACGAATGCATCGGAAGAAAAACTCATAATTTCTGTCAAGCTTCGAAGCTGAAAAAAAAAGTACAAAGTTAATCAATCGGAATTCTCGATCAAGAACTCAGTCATTTCACTCTATTTCGCTAGTCACTTGTATTTGTTAGGAATTGGAAGACTACAGGTCTCGGTGTATATCACGAACGCAACATTTTCACGGATCCATATTTTCGGGAAGNCGAACGCAACATTTTCACGGATCCATATTTTCGGGAAGGCTTTTGTATTCAAGTGATATTTTTAGGCGTCGAAAGATTCTGCAGGCGACCCGACAGGCGTTGAGGTCAACCCCCGGAAGAGGGTTGCCGTCCCCACCATTTATAATCATGTGTGTCCCCACATAGGGAATTTCCACGGAAGAGGAAAGGCTGGAAATTTATCGAGATCCCTGTAAGACAACTAAGCGGCCTATAAACTCTCTCTCTCTCTCTCTCTCTCTTATCGAAAACTTATTTTAAAAAAAAATGAAACTTTTCTATCAAACACGTCGATATAGAAAGAAGCAGTAGTTGTATTTTTGCAATTTTTCGGAATTAATCGAAGGATTAAACAAATTTTCTTTTAAATTACTTCAGTATAATTTCTCGACCTGGCCAGAGTTCTCTGCCCATTTTTTCGAAATTTTTCGAAATCGAAAGATTGGATAAACTTCTCCATCAACGCAGATAATGAAAAATTTAGTTGAATATTTTTCGTGGAATTAACTTTATCGTTAGTTGTAAGTAGATTGTCTGGACTCGCTATCTCACTGTCGCAAATGCGGCAGTTTCGTTTGCGAGATGCGCAGCGAAGGACGAGACAAATAGCACGGCTCGGACAGAAACGCAATCATCCGTCTTTCTTACTATTTTTACCCTTTCAGGTAAACCTGCTTTTTTGCTACTCTATAAGCAATGTAACCGAGCAAAACTGGTGGACGGGAAGTTGAAGACACGTCTTTTTTTTTTCAACGACAAAGGCAAGGTAAAAGGTAAGATAAATTTGTCACTCAAGCAACTTTGACAGTGAAAAAAAAAAGAAGAAAAGAAATAAATAAATAGAAGAAAGGAAGAAATTTACTTTAGGGTGTACTTTTGCTCGAGAAAATGAGGAAATTACGAGTCTCAGTTTGAGAAACACACGTGTATTTCAGTTCATTTATGTTGTTCGTTGAATTAAAGTCGATGGATTGTTATGGTTGGCATGGTGAAATTCCACGCGAAAGTTCGCATGCACGGTACAATTATGCAGACTGTTTTCGTAGTTTATCGCAGGTTCTTTAAAGCAGTTTCTGCTCTGGTTTTCTTCTGGTGGTTTTTCCACTCGAACGCTACCGCCGTTAGTTGACAAGAGTCGCTGCACACAGATGGTAATGCATTATGAGATACCTCCAGGGTCCAATATATTTTTGCGTCCCATAATTGTACACTTTCGCGTATGAAAAATTTAAAGCGCTGGAATAATGTCAACGTGAATTACTTCCCCCTCTACCCCCCCTTATCCGAGCGAACAACAGCTTTTTGTTCGATGAAACAACAAAACGAGCAGTGTCTCGTGAGCAGCGTAAAAAGCAACGTCCCTCAAAATGAAATTCTTCTTCGATATTTCTTTAAAAACGCGAATGGCGGAGAAGAAGAAGAAGAAGAAGAAAGGAACTAAAAATTACAAAGCTAGACGAATTTCTTGTTACGCTTTGTCACAGTGTGGAAACATACCGATGTCTGACAAAGCCGAATGTCTCACGTGTTCATGGCGTCATGTTTTAAAAATCAAGATTCTGACTTGTACGCGGGTTTCTATCCTTCCAGATGTAGCGTCTGCATTCAAGTAGCTCGTTTCGTCGTCGAAAGGTTCTCTCGAGTTCGAGGCTGGTTCCTAAGGGCCAACATTCTCCGCATCATAATCATGCTCCTGCACGTACATATAGAGTTCCACGCGAAGGTAAAGAAACGAAGAACTTTTTGAATTGTCCGGTTTGAAGGGCCTCTGCCGAACAATGTAACAACTTCCATGGGATCTAATGACCGCGATTGCATTTGCAGAAATATATTGTCTATCTAATAATCTATATCCCTATATAAATGTTAAGCACAGTCACGATTGTTGAACGATCACGATTGGGAGATGAATAACTTTGATGGATTTTCTTAAACATGTGATTTATTGTTTGACTAACTGTTTCACTGTGACAACTGATTAACTTGTACTGTTGTACACACTGGTTATAAAAACTGTCGATTGAATACTAAAAAAGCTATATAATTGCAACTGATTAACTGAAAGTCCTCTCTTTTATCGAGCCTTGGATTACTCTTTCTAAGGTAGAAGTTATAAAGCGAGGAATGTGTTAAGACCAATCAGGAAGTATATAGGGGAAGGTTTTCAAAATTTTCCATTGCCAGTCATGAGAGCGGGGTAGTACTTCTCAGAACGATTGTCTTTTAAAAACGATCTCGTTGCTAGCACTCAGAGGTGGCTGACTGGCGCTATCCCCTCCACTGGACAGATCGATGCAGTGGAGGGGGTCAGCAAAGTGGGGGCAAGGGCCCGCGAGCCGCCAATTAGCCGTCTCTGATATACACAGTCCTTTGAATACGCACTTATCATGACATGGTGATTCTTATGGTGCGGAAGACCNCTGGCGCTATCCCCTCCACTGGACAGATCGATGCAGTGGAGGGGGTCAGCAAAGTGGGGGCAAGGGCCCGCGAGCCGCCAATTAGCCGTCTCTGATATACACAGTCCTTTGAATACGCACTTATCATGATATGGTGATTCTTATGGTGCGGAAGACCTCGCACTTGAGGCTAACTCAAATTCATGAGCCGCTTTATTTGCAATTTCCAAAGTGGTTAAATTTCTGATTTGTCACGCTGGGTTGGAGCACATCACAAGTGTTACGTACCCTTGGCCCTAACAGTATATACATAAAAAAGAAATGACGCGGTGCAACATCACCGATTCGAAATCATCGCTAAAATGTGAGATCTATCATTTTTATCGTCTAACAGGGACTAACTTGGACCAGGACTTTGGCGAGGAATTAGTATCACTAGTTTGTTTGAGGTCAAATGTAATATAATATACATGCATACGTGCAGAGAGATACGCGTCATGCTGAGAGATTCAAATTGCGAGCCCTCGCTAACGAGCTCAGGAAGCGGAAGGCTGTTAAAGGATTTTGCAAATCACAAAATCATCGCGAGGAATAATCACGTGTGTAGTCTTTTTCCCCGGACGGAAAGGAGAGAGGGGAGCAGAAGGAGAGTAAGGCAGTGTTTCACTGGCAAGACGAAGAGAAGTCGCGAAAGAGAGTCGTGGTTCCGTTCATGGGTCATGAATTGTAAAGCGTCGCTGTTTATATTCAGACGTTCGAGCCGGCGTGACCGCGGCGTTCCGTGCCAGCTTCCGGAAAGCGATATAAAGAGAGGAGAGGCGAAGCGGCGACGTTGAAAAGGATCACCCGAGCCTTGTTCAAGAGGGGATCCGGCATTTTAATAAATTGAAATTCAACTGCGAAACGAAAACGGAAGGGGCGTGTATATCGAGCGTGTAGGTGCCGAACAGAAATACCTGTGCGCGCGTATATGTGTGTTTGCACGGCAGAACTTCTCGCGTCATCTGCAACAACGAAGAGACTAATCGTGTCTCCCTTAAGCAAATTACGCTAGATTCTTGAAGTTGTTTCACGGTGCTGTGTCTACGTTGAATTAACTTTCGTTCGGCTTGATTTCTTTAGAAGAGAGAAGAGTTCAAACTCGAATTTCTTCCAGCTTCCCGCGAAACACGCCGCTTCTATTCATGGATTCGTTTTCTCAAGAACAACAGAGATTTGTAAATTAAAAGTGCGTTCGCTGCACGTTCGCGATGAAGTTTGTATGAAAAATAATTTCTTTGTTCTTTTGTCTGGATCTCACGAATGCCTTTAATCAATAAAGTGGAACCGAAACGTAGTCATCTAAATTGGTGTTCGATTAAAAATTGAAGAACTGAAAGTTTTGTGACGTTGCCAATGTTGCTCGTTAGTTTATTTAGCATAACAATACGGATTAATATCCACAGATCGTGCAACGTTACTCCCACATTCAGTCACATGCTAGTTGCATTATTTCGTATACTGTCTCGTTAAACGCGATATTATTCCACCGTGCCTCTGTTAACTGCATTGAGAAATTTAACACCGTGACCCGTGGCAGCGATTATTATTTTCGAGTGACATTTTATAAATCCATCGTTCTATATAGGATATAATTTATATCGCCGATTCATGATTATATCAACTTTCATTAAATTAATCACTTGACACCTTCATCATTTCGAGGTACGTATAAATCAATATCACGTCGAGAATTAAATGGAAGGAACATTTGTACTCTTAGTTTTTCGAACTGGACGTAATTCTAAACGTAATTTACTTCTATCGATGAACGTAGAGAGTGGATTAAATTAGAAATGCACCGCTCGTGTAAAAGAAGAACCCCCGGCGCAAACTATGTCGCAGAGAGTGTATAGACATGAAACATGTCGTAGAATAGAACCCTATAGAACGATGTTCGCGTTAAGTATCGCAGCGTGGAAAATTGTTCACGTGGAACAAGTCGTAGGGAGAAAACACTACGCAGCTGGAACGACGCAGGACGTGTTTCATAGCTGCAGAAACATTTATTTCGCGTAACGATCTTTTCCCCCAACACCGGCAGAGTGAACTTTTCTGTTCCAAGAATTGTCGATGCTGAGAGGCATGAAATTCTCGAAGATTCTTTTCCTCCTTGCCCTGCTAAAAGAAAGAAACATATATATCCCTCGAAAGTGTTGCAAATTGCAAAATTCTAGCCCGCCAGGGACAGCAATTACGTTTATCCTCGTTTGCGATTCAAAGCTGGACGTTCTTCCAGAGTTATCTGTAGTTGAGAAACTACAATGAACAATTAGAGGTGAAACATAAATCGAGAAGGAGCATGTGTCGCCCCTGCCGGAGCGAAGAAAATTCGCGTATGGTGAACTTAAATTAGTTTCGCGCGATATGATCCGGCTTAACCTCCCAGCTGCTGTTGCCGTGACCAAGTTCACGAACAATAGAACGAAGAACTGCGTTTCTACTTTCCTCGATTAAAACTTTTTATTCCCTATTGTGATTTCAGGTTTTCTATAGCTGTCACAGTGTGATAATATTTCTCACNAATTAAAAAAAAAAAAAAAAAAAAAAAAACTGATTGAACCATCTGATTTATATCTGCGATGTAATTGTCATGTCTGCGAGCAACTGAAAAACAGCTGCAAAAAGCGCGAGATTTTACGATTTTATTCCAGCTACTTGGGATAAGGAAAATTGGAAAAAAACATGGCAGCGACGTCTATACATTTCACAGATCACATTTCGCAGCTCTTCCGAGGGAATCAGACGGTTTGTTTAAGCCGGTCGATTTGTATGCAGTCGAAGGGCGTGCGAAACTCTCCGCATTTTTGCTACTCGGGTCGAAATCGGAAAGTAAAGCTGTGAAATACGAATGACCCGCACTGCGACGTCACGTATCGAAAATCCATTAACGGATATATCACCGGATAGACACCGGCATAAAACATCGGCCAGTGTTTCAAACGAGTGGCGTTGATTCAGAAAAGACGAGGATCTCTCCTTTAATGACGCTCGACAATGAGATTTCGACGCTCGTCAAATGAAAAATTATATAAGAAAAAAAAAAAAAAATGATGCACGCTAAATCGAGAAAAAATCTTGGCGTTGATGAAAATTCAACCTGCGTTTCAATTATTTAGAAAAGAAGAGGGAGAGAGAGAGAGAGAGAGATACTTATACGCGTGCTGTAAAGTGAGAAAATTTTGTGTTTTTTCAAAGGCTTAGAAATTTTAAAGCACTATGTATAACACGCAGTTAATTTGGATCTGGTTTTTGTGGGACTGCCAGCTTTCCTTTGAAAAGAAACGTCGATTCTACGGGCGCCCCGATGAATTTAACGACGTTGGCGAACGGTTTGCTATAAACTTAACACTCAACAGAGTCACCTGCCGGAATCCTGAGCTCGTAATTAATAGTTGAAAACGAGTTGCAAACAGAATAAAAACTGTCAAACACCTGCTCATCGATGTACGCATATGCATCTTTCCAGCGAGTTTCTCATCAGCGTTATCAATCCATTCAATTATCAATCGAGTCAATTATAAAGTACTGAGGAGGACAGTTTTGTTTGAAGATGGAAATTAATGACACGCGTATCAATATTACGCAGTACGACATTTCATACAACGTAATTATAAGCGTTGCAATTCCAATGTTAATTATAAAACGTTGAAAAGGATCGATATTGAACCGGTGTAATAATTCGAACAAACTCGTTTCATAATTCCTGCCGTACAAATATCGTTCACTTTCCTGCCGTTCCGTTAAATAACCAGCGCCTTAAATTCGACTGTTTGCCGAATGGGCTCGTTTGTCCGAATTTTACGAACGATTCGTGCCGATTAAATTTTAGCAGGCGAGGGTTTTGCAAATCCGAGAAGTTTGAAACAAATTTATTGAAGTCACGCCCTGTCGGCTGTAAGCAACATCCATCCGCTTTGCACAGTGTGCAAGCCGTGCAAATTTCTCAAAGCAAGCTACATGCTGATTTCGCGTCGATAAATAATACCGTGTTGATTACACGAAAGGGATGGAGGCAAGGAAGGGACGCGGCAAGTTCCAAGAACGAGAATTCGATATGCACGAATCTATCCTTTGAATTCCGAGAGAGATCGGATAATTCTCTTTGCATCGGAGTTCCACGCCCGCTAATAAAATCCCAAGAATCTCTCGACAAACCCCGAGAGAATTTCTTCCAATTTTCGCAACACTCGCCCCCCCCCCTCATTTTTTTCGCCACCGATTCGGGATTTAAATTTCTATTTCTAATTTTCATACAACACGGCAGCAGAGAATTTATAAGTGGAGGGGAGGGCTCTTTCGATTCTGCATCATTTCGTTCAGCGTTCTCGTTCTCCAAATTATTTCCACGTGATTTATCGCGCGCGCACCCCCTGTTCCAGCGATTGTCATTCGGCGGCGGTAATCGGCGGCAAAAAAGAGAATGTATTTTATTTCCGGCTACCGTTCTAATTTCTACCGTGCAAATAACTTCCCGGCAAATGGAATAATGAGAGCCGCGGTTTGCGATTTTCCTAGGCTAAAAGCAGCGACTTTCTGGTTGCCATTACAGTGCATATGTATGTGCGTACATGTGCGACACGCTGCCATGTACAAGCACATGCACAAGCAATTTACTCATGTAAATTGTTTCAAACTAATATTACGTTAGGCGTGCAATCTGCAGATACAGACAGAAATGAAGTACGAAAGTTCCCCCCTTAATTTCTCAGACTTTTTTCCCCTTCGAAACGTTGCAACAATTTATGCTGCTGGAATATAAACTGGAATAGAAACAAACAAGTCCATAACACAGTACATGCGTTGTTTAAGAAATTTCGATGTTTGTCCATTTACAGATATATATATATCTGTAAATATATATATATATATCTGTAAATGGACAAACATTGAAATTTCTGTAAATATATATATATATATATATATATATATATTTACAGAAATTTCTTAAACTTAAATAATAAAGTTCTTAAACATAAATAATAAATTTCTTAAACTTAAACTTAAACTTAAATTTACATAATTTCTTAAACAACGTATGTACGTACTGTGTTACGGACTTGTTTGTTTATATATATATATATATATATATTCGTAATATTTTCCATTTTCAGCCCTTTTATTTAATATTTAACTGGAACGGGAAGATTTGTCCACGCATAAATTGCATCGCAATGCTTGCCCGCTCCTTGTAAAGCTGTAGATGCAAAAGAGCTTCCTTGTCCAGCGCAATGGCAATTAGTTGCAATTGCAGTAGGATTGTCACAGGCTGGGAAAAATTCACATTGAAAATCCTGCAACGCACACGGTGAAGTTTAATACGAAGTTTCGAATAAAAATAAAATGCATTGCAAAGGGTATTGCAGTAATGTAAAATGGGGATTGTTTCAGTTTCAAAGGTATAAATCGACGAGCGACGCGTACACGCGGATATATTCTCTTCGAATTTTGCATTTTATAAACAAATCAATATAACACAAACGGATACATACACCAAGATACATGCAAGGTGCGACTTGTCGATACGAATTTGTCACTGTACATAGCACGGGAAATGAACAATTTTCAAAAGTTTCCACGCGCCGGGAACTGCAACAAGCTGCAAGTTAAAATTGTCATACTCGTTAATTATCGGTAATTGAGAAAATTCAATAAACATCAAATTCATTTCGCACTTGTAATCGAATAGATTCCAACTTGAGAATAAATTTTCATTTCCCATCGAGTTGCCGAGAATTTGTACATTGTACTTGTTCAGTTTGTCCGAGTAGGGAAGTAGAATTGTTATAAAAATAAAGAGCACTCGTTTAGAACGAGTTAATTATGAAACCAACGTGGAAATTGTTTCTTTATGCGGAATTTTAGTAATTTTATCTTTCTCAATTAAAGGGATGGAAATTCCTATACGCGGCTGTGTAAATTACAAACGTATATCCATTTGTGTGTAACCAATTAATACATTAATTAAAAATTCGTACATTGTTCGATTTATTGTACAACATAAACAATAAATACATGTTTATGGGCAACTGCAAATATAAGGTAATTTCAACTTCGTACCATTTAGTTTCCATCGTCCTTTAATATGATACAATAATGGATTAATGATATAATAATGGATTTAATATGATACAATATCAACTTTGTCATGTAAAATAATACGAGTTGGCTAGGTATTGTTCAACCGTACGATGAAAAAACGCAAGCTCTCGATTTTATAATTCACTTTTACGAATTTTCCCATTAGTATTTCCCCTTCATTTCCGAGAGTTCGAAATCAGAAACGTAACAACAAGTGATTTTATTATTCCGTTTGCTCGCTGATCGATTTGCGATTTATTTCTACAGTTTATTTGTTTACTATTTTTTTTTTTTTTCTAATTTTCGACACGGCCGTATAACGCGCTGCAACGATGCGTGTTCAGCTTATTGAGAGGATTATCGATAATCCTCTCGAACATTTTTTTTCGAATATTAAAGTGTTTGCTTATTCATAAATTGTTTTTAAACATCATCGTTTGAAAACGATGTCGAATTCATCAAAGATTCATCGAAATAATCAACATTCTCTGTAGCAATATTTCAATCAGCTCGAATTTGCTTTTTACAAAAATTACAGAATGGAATAAAATTTCGAA
This sequence comes from Lepidotrigona ventralis hoosana, assembly GCA_002806875.1. Lineage (NCBI taxonomy): Eukaryota > Metazoa > Arthropoda > Insecta > Hymenoptera > Apidae > Lepidotrigona > Lepidotrigona ventralis. The sequence continues at coordinate 1,743 of NIPQ01037749.1, read as the reverse complement.
ATTTTCGCGCAGAAGAGAAAGAGTAACAGTGTAATTTGCATGGAATTTTGAATCGAGGAAATTCCTTCCTACTTTGAAATGCGTAAAAACGAAGGAAGGAATTGCCTGCGAGTGACAATAAGAGTTGGAAGTTACTTGGGAAATTCGTCGAATTCTTAATGTCCCGGTAATCCTAATTAAAATACCTCGACGAAACGTCATTTACGGTGTATCATAAAGCTCATAAATATCACTACATTGATGGTAACAGATACTCGTTTCTAGTGAAATTTCAGAGAACTACCGTCCATGTGATACTAAAAAAAANTTTATAAAAAAAAAAAAAAAAAAAAAAGAGAGAAGAAAAACTGAAAACAAATTCCACCAATTGTTTGTTGAAACCTCTTTGCTAAAAACAATTCTTGAGTACGTCGAGAGCGGAAGAATACAAGGAAACGAAGCATAAGTCACTCCGAGGGAAGATTTTCGCGAGAAGGATCAAACAAGAGAGCCCGAAAGCTTTCACTTAAACACCTGTACAACGGTAAACCTCCCCTGAAACGTTTACACGGGAAGCCGTATTTATTCAGTCGGCATTCGGCGAAGCGGTTTGCGGTAACTAAAAACTCTGCAAGAAAATAAACCTCTGGAAGAAAAAAGGAAGAGAGAAACGAACGCCAGAAGGATGTATGNTTTTTATTTTTTGTTATCTTTTTCATTTTATATATTTGTTTTTTATTTTATTTTTTTTTTTTTTTTTTTTTTTTTTTTTTTTTCTTTTTTCTAATTTCAGCATTGCGTTACGTTGGTGTACAGAAAGGAACCGTATCCACTGAAAAAGAATAATCTCTCTTCTCGAGGTAGCGAAAACCGACGTTGAAAAGGATCAACACGTTTATCGTCATCTAGATGCGACGCTCTTCAAACATACCTGAAGTTCTTCGACGAGCCAGCGCACCGATCTCACAGTTTCTTCATCGGATAGCGAACTGTTCATGAGGAGCCGTAAGAATCTCGTCTCACGCGCGCACCTACGATCATCCCGTTTCTTTTCTTTTCACCCCCTTCGCTCTCGGTATTCTCTACGAGAATCACTGACTGCAGCAGAGTCCACACGGCGCTGCGACACTCGCAGTACCGCGTTTCCTCGATCGTTAACGTGAAACTCGTGTACCGCGAAGCAACACTGAATCGCCTGTCCGAGAAGAAAGCAATCCGGGGGGTTGCACTGTCCCCACTCTTCGGGTCGGTCAGTTCTCCGAGGAGATTTTCGAGGATCACCGTGGAGGAAAGAGCGTCGGTTCGTCAGCCGATGGAACAAGCCCACCTGCCTCGGGGAAGCGACGAATTCGACTACCGGACGACGCCCGTCGACCGCGCAGCACCCTCTCGAAAGCGCGGCGCGGCGCGATGCGACGCGCGCGCATACACGCGGGAGAAACGCACGGAAATCTCCGAGGAACAGGTACAAAGGATAAAGGCAGCTTTGGACTTCACTTTGCCGCATTCGTTCGGCGAAAGACGACTGTGCGATACAGCGGCGGTGATTACGCGGCTGATAGAACGAGAACACGGAGGACAAATAATCTTGAAAATACCGGGCAATCGGAAATAGTTGGCGATAGAGTTTTGTCGATGATAGAACAACATACACGTGTGTACATAAGTCTTTTGTGTACGAGGAAAAGACTAATGAAAAAAACTCGTGAAAATTAAGAAAGTGAAACGTGTCAGGATGGGTCAAAGTTCATCATTAGGAAAACG
>NIPQ01037747.1:0-11313 GCA_002806875.1 Lepidotrigona ventralis hoosana | reverse complement strand
TAAATAAAAATTCGGACACTCGGTTTAGCTTGTTTTTTGATTCGCAGCGTTGCTCGATCGCTACGTCAGAACCGATCCGATCACGATTGTTTGCACATGGTTAACTTTTGCCTTTGCCTCGTATGAACGTAAACTGTGCCAGATTTCGCCGTGCGAATCTTTCACATTTCACCGAGAAGGGAGATTTTGTTCGACGTTTTGATTGAATTTCGTAATTGTTTAGAAATAATCTTGAGAGAAGACTTGTTTCTCTTTCAATTTTGAAGATCTCATTCCGAGATCGAGCCGTGGAGAAAAACAGCGGGAGAATAAAAACGAAAGACGGAGGAGAGAAAAAGATTAGAGAATTGAAAACAATGCAACGTCTCTTGAAAATGTTGGAGCTTATTGCAGTTACATCTACCCTGCGTATAATACTTGAGATTAAAAGATAATGCGACTCAGGCTTGACCTCACCGCCTCAGGCTAATAAATGTTTCCGCGCGACCGTCTGTTTCACTATCACCCTAATTCTCCTCTCAATATTCTATTCTAACCACCACGATAGTTCGATTTTCCCCCCCTGAAAGTGAACTTTCGTTCGCGTGCACGGTTTCAAGGGGCCAGTGAGCCCGTAAATTCGGCGGGAAGGTCACTCGAGATCGACTCGAGCGTCGCGGACGACTGGAACCACTTGACCTGTAAGACGCACTCGCCCGTGCCATAAAAGATTATGAAGGGCCGAGGTCCGAGTTGTCGGGCGTATTTAAACGTCGGTCGTACGTCGAAAAAAAAAGATCTCGAAGTCGTTTCGTCGAAACGTTGCTCGATGGCGGCGGTTCATGAATTGTGGTTACCGGAGGGCCACTCGAGACTGTTGGCAGTCTGCACGAAACGGAGTGTGGCCATTTCGATGCACTCCCGCGGCTTCGAATAGTCGAAGTTGGCCTCGAGAATCTTCGCGGAGAGGCAAGGCGAGTAACACGGCCGAGCGCTTCGATTCCTTAAATCTCCTTAAGTTGTAAGTAAGCGTCGCAGCGCATCTGTACGATGCTAAACTTTCTTAAGCTTCGTATCCTTACGTGGGAAAGTTTTTCCATAAAGCTGGCCGCCCGTCGTTCCGTTGGTCGGCAAAAGAAAACAGAGATGCGTTCTTCACCGGGACATTTCAACCGTTTATTCTGTCGCGGGGCGTCCAACTCGACTGGCTGGCGAACAACCCAATCGCTCATATTCCTTCCTTCCTTTTTCTTTTTCTCTAATCCTCCACGCGCGATTGTTTGTACTTTGTTCTTTCTTCTTTTTTCCCCCTCTTTTTTTTCAATTTTTTTATCTCCTGGCTTCATACGAGCCAGCGTCGCCCGCGTGCACCGATTGTAAATTATCGCCGAATCGCCGCGTCGCATCGACGAATTCGCCACGGCGGAAAAACGAAACTGTTATCTCCATTAAATGCACGCTGCGGCGCGCTGTGTGTTAATGGAGCCGCGCGCCCACGCGTTTATACAACGTTGCCAATATTCGCTTTTAATTATTATTTACTACGCGAGACGATGCTGACGCGATCTTTTTCATTAGCACGCTGTTTCGTACGTATAACGTGTAATGAATTTGCCGATTATGCGATACATCCTCCGTCCCCGCTGTCCTTACCTCGCGAACAAACACAGGCAAGCGACACGCCGCCCTGGTGAAAAAGCGGCCCGTTAACCTGCCCTCTCGATAATTTATTAGGAAGAACGCGGAACGACGGGTTTAACGATGATCGAGATACAAGGATTACCAGGCGTAATCTCACGAAGGAGATAAACGCCAACCGCCGACTGAATAATCGATTTTACATAATAATAAAGCGCCGCGAACGCGCGCTATATATCACAGAGAAGTTGTCAACTAGCGAGACTAGGATAACCCATAGATCATACACTCGTCCGTGAACATAAATTACAACGTTGGCGTAGCTCGGCCAACGTCTTCGATCCTCCAGTCTCTCCGCAACACGTGCGAACGAGAAATTTACCCCTCTTCCCCCCCCCTCTCCCCTCCCCTCTTCAGTAACCACCAGCTACATGCTCGTCACCTTCGATAGATCGATTGATTTTTAAAAACGAATTTTGTGAAATTTGCGGGACACCGATTCTAAAACGTGAAAACGGGACGACATCGAACATTTCATCTTTTTCTCTCACATTGTGTATCGTGAATTATGTATGAGAAACGGAGAATGGTCATATTTAGACGGAAAGAGGTTCGATTTAGATGGATCTGATGGGCTCTAACTGCTGTTGCCATGATTTACGAAAAGAGCCAACAACTTCTGGATCGTCGGTCCATGGAAGGTGGCGATATAATGATTTGAAGACTATATCTAGTAACAGTATTAGTCGCTATTGGTAAGATGAAAATAAAAATTATTACAGGAAAATTAAATAGCAAAAAGTACATCGAAATGATTGACGAACAAATTAACACTCGTGCGACACGAATTGCCGGAAATCAGTACATTTTTCAAAGTTTTTCGTATTAGGTTTCACCAACATTTGATTTATCATTGTTGTAGCATCAGTGTGAGTCTAAATAATCAAATGATAAAACTAACTGTTAACATTATTTAAACGTTATTAAAAGTCGCTGTTAGCACGTCCTCAGTGTTAAATGATTAGGAAACTATAATGCCATTTAAAAAGAATTTTATTAGGTTGCGATCTATGATCCCTTGGAAAAGTTTCACCTTCGTGATGAGTAGAATACAATGAAAAAAAAAAATTTTTTTTTGACCTTGAAATTCAAGATCAAGATCAATTTTGCGGCAGGTTGTTTACATATATTTCCATCAAATGAAAGATGAAACATGACAAACTTTTCTTTCCATCCTGTGGAAACAAAAACATTCGTGTTTCAAAATGGCCAGCCATATTTCCGGACTTGTATATTACAGAAAATTGTTGGGGGAATTTGGCGAGAGTCGTTCTACTAGAATGGAAGACAATTCGCAAATATTAGTAAATTTAAAAAGTGTATCGTGGGAAGAAATAATTGTAAGCCAAAAGATCGTTAAGAAACTATATAAATCTTTTAGCCTCGAAGAATGGCTGCCAATTAAATTAAATTCAAAGAACATCATATTAAGTATTAAACAATGATCAAACTCATTTCTTTCGTTTCTATCCATTCTTTTTTTTTTCATGAAATGTGCTATCATTTTGATCCCAAAATACTAAATATTTCTTTTCTTTTTTTTCAATGACACAAAATGTGTCGCAAAAAGTTTAATTTAATAAAGAAGAAAGATTTTGTTTAATGAAAAGAAATTTAATAATTTTTAGACTATCTTTTTATCCCGGGTGTATTCGTACTTGTCCACAAAATATCCAGTTACTGAAACCGCTGCTCGTGTTGTATATTAATTTGCCACTTCTGCGTAATACAATTTCAATTTTACAAAATACTCACCAATACGATCGTAACAGTAGCTAATGGAAGTTTCAAAAACCGCTTTTTTATCACTTTCTGCGAGTGGTGCAAACTCATCGCGAGCTTATTAATCATCCGGCAGCGTGAAAGAATAATAATCCGGCTGATAAACGGCACGCCCCGCGCATTACGATCGCGCGTTCAACAAAGCAGTAAATCGAATCCGCGACGCGCGTGCATTTTTAATAACAGCGCTAATGAGCTACCGAGGCGTTGATGATGAAGAACCACCGCGACGTTAAATGAATAACCACAGCCGGGCGTGTACTAAATGATGCACGAATTACGAAACCGCATACGCGGCCGCTGCTCGCGTGTTTACACATATTTGTCCAGAATTTAATTAGCATTTCCGCGGAGCAAGGATCTCCGAGGTTTCGCGCGGACGTGCCGCGTATTAATACGCTGCGTGTTTCGCGGCAGCCCGAAACTTTCGCGGCTGGGAATTCCGCCAGGATGAAGCACACGATGCGGATCGAAACCATCGAGATCTGATTAACAGCGGTTTGGAGAAGAAAGAAAGATCAGTGAGCGTGCAGCTGGCGAACGAAACACCAAGTTTAAGTTCTTCGGGGCAGAAGTTTGGCCAATAGGCACGCGATATAACCGATTCGACAAACGAACATCCGATTCGGTGTAATTGTATCGTTCCTCGCTTGCTTTCGTTCGTGCACTGAATCTTACTTCCCTTTCCCTCTCTGTATATGTATATATATATATCTACTTATTTATCTACTTATCTGTCTTTCTTTTTTTCTCCCTTTTCTCGTTTAAATTGCCGCGAGAAACACGTTGGATAAAGTATCACGAGCGAAACAAAGGGGAGGGAAAATACGTCCTGCGGCCGAGCAAAATGAAAGTGCGCCAGTGCTTCCGGTAGAAGACTACGGTATTATTGTATTATTCTTTCATAACTCTCCACGGTGGTCAGGCCACCAGGAATGCAATAACCGAACGAAGTTCGATAAGAGGCATGCTCGAACATATTCTCCTCGCCGCGCCGGTTTTCAAGACTTCGTTCCTTGTGTATCGGATTAATATTTCTTCCGCTCTTACCTCCTTCCCTCCACCACTGGTTTTTAATAACAGTTAACCTCGAGCAGGGACGAAATCGTCTGAAATTTTAATTGTTCGTTTCGCGATGCCTGGGATTCTCGTGATTCATCGCGCTGGATTTATCCCACGGATCTCGACACCGAGATCCAAATTTCATCGCGTCTTGATATTCCCTTATTCGGCGCAGCCGAAGCTGACGGCTTTTAACGATAAAAAAATTTTAACACGCAGTTAATTAAAACTCGTGATAGTTGTGGATGTGTTGCAATGAATTTCTAAAACATTTGACCACTTGGAAGAAACTCCAAGCTTGATCCATAAATTTAATTTAGTCACAAGTGCGAAGAGGTCTTTGTTGAATGTTATAAACAAGGATTGTGCAGGCAGCGGGATAGTTTTCAAAAGAACCGGAAATTTTGGAAACCTTTCTCCATACTTCTCGATCGACACATCCCCCGCTTTACAACTCCTCAAAGTCCTCTGGAAAGGGCTATATAATTCAAAACTTGTTAGAAAGAAGGACGAAATCAAAGAGCAGTAATTTTAACAGTAATTTTCACAGTATATAATTTTCAACATCAAATCAAAACGCAAAAGAGTCAGATAAGAAACACAGTGATTTTTAATATTTAATCAAGGCAAAATCCAATCATGAGACATCAGTTAATACAGTTCCGTGCCTGGCCGATTTCCCCCAACGCTATCACGATCAACAATTTTGCTCCTAAAGTATTTTTATAATGGTGCAAAAACTATAATTATATATTATAATTATAACTTATATATTATCAAAAGAAGTGTCTAGAATTTAAGATGCATTACAGAACGAGGCAATAAATTTAATTATAAGGTATTATTTTAACAAAGAATTTTTTTCAATGATATAAAGGTTAATTTAAAATGAAAGATTTTCTTTAACAAATATTTTTAGTATTATAAAAGTAGTATTACTAAATAATAATAATTCATTACATAAATTATATAATACTATACAATAATACTAAATACTAATAAGTAATATTTACTTTAACGTTATCTTAACCTTTCAAAATTTTTTTATTTTGATAACAAATTTTATAGTGTCTTCTTACCGAATTGAATTGATCTTAACAGATGGTTGGAAAAAATGATCATATACGCTCCACGATTGGATGAACGCATGAGATGCAGTATGCATGTTATTAAGATATCAATACATGACTTTCTAACAAATTTTTAAAAAATTCTTCGTCTTACAATGAAAATTCCAAATGGCTTGAACGGAAAGTTCACTATAAGGCTATTTTATAAACTCATCATCAGTTGTCAGTACTTTAGTCATTCAGACAAATTACACTTTCTAAATCTATCAGAAGCCATCTACAATGAAGGCAGTCCAAATCAACTATAGTTATTCATTTCTCAAAAATCCAAGGATATACACAATCGACATTAGTCGCGAATATCTTGAACACTTCTGTATGGTCCCGTATTGGAGAACGCAACCACCATATTCATTATTCAACGACGTCTGACCAGACGCCGATCCGTGCTACTCCCACTACTCGCTCCTCTCTTCGTCCCCGTCGTGGAACGAATCGATCAGTTATTCCCAACTATTCGTTTCGTTCACATTTCCAGTCGATTGAACGCCTTCAAGGACAGCGATTCATCTTACCGCCGCTGCGTACACGCGACGAGCACATCGCACGCTTGTGATCGACGTTTGTTTTTCCAGCGCCGAACGGGACGGGCTGGAAATGTTTAATATCACGATACGGTCAAGCTGACCGCTTAATTAACCTTTCTTTGGCAACGCGGCCATTAAAAGTCTGACGCGCCTCGCGGTAATTGAAATCTCGCGAGCGAGCCCCCCTCTCTCTCTCTCTCTCTCTCTCTCTCTCTCGATCGCTTGCTCGCAGTAGTCGGGTTGAATTCGAAAATTTCATCTAGCCTCGCGCACCGGGTTTATTATGGACGACGGACGGTCACAGTCACTTGTTATATTAATGGTGGAAACGTTTAATTGCATAATATGTTTCGCGGTGGCCGCTTAATTAACCTTTTGTCCCACGAAAACGCGGCCGTAAATTTCCTCCCCCTGAATTCCCAGCTTTGCTACTGTCTCCGCTCTTACTTTTTCCTTCTCTTTGCTCGTTCTTTCTTTTTCCCTCCGTCGCCCAGTCTGCTTCTCCGACGGGTGACGACAATGAAAATCGTTCGACGAGGTATCGCGAAATTATCCGACAAGGAACCGTCCGCCGGGGTCAATTAATTTTAATGAACGAGCCGCGGTGCAGCTCGTTATACGAAATCCGGCGCGTGTTTTATCGAGCAAACGAACCGTTATCCGGGCTACAAAGCACGCGACGCGACGTTGTTATCACTTTTAAAAGTTCGTTTTCGAGTCTTTGGGGGGCCAACGGGAGGGGCCCGGCTCCGGAGTCGTTTCTCGAGTGCCTGCGAGAAGCACCCGGGGCTCTCCAGACATCGAGAAGCTGCAACACTCGCGAGAGAGACGAGTCTCGACCGCGCGAATAAAGTCGCCCGACGTGTCTACGTTTACCAACCAGCTTCCAGTTTCGAGGAATGTAGGTTAACCTGGGATCGTTCTGTTCCATTCTGTTTGAACGCAAGGGAGGTGAAAGTAAAGTCGAGAGACAAGACGTGTCTCCTGTGACTCGCCAGAGACTTTTGTTCGTTTAGTTTGGAATCGTAGGCAGGCGAGTATTGTGTACTCTGAACGAGAAATAAATAAAAGATACACTTGTCGGACAAGTATCTTTGCGGGCCAGCATTAGATGGATCTGGAAAATAAGAAGAATCGAGAAATGAAGCATCAAAACGCTATTGTGATCGGTATTATTTATCAAATTTAATAATTTTATTAAATACACTTGCCGAACAAGTTTGCGAATACCATTAGATGGATCTGGAAATTGCCAGATAATGCGAAGAATAAAGGAAATTTTTATTATTTAATAAATCAGTCAGTCTTCTTGCGACTGTTGGTGTAAGGTGTCATTAATAAAAGAAAATTCTATAGATAGAAGAAACAGTCGAAAGCGGCATGGCAATTTCACTATCGGAATCTAAACCGTTTTCATGAATAAAAATCAACGACGATCAAGCTGAGGATGATCGAGGATGAGCCACGAACGACAGTCTCGAATAAAGGATCAACGAAACAGAGGGTATCGTCGCCTCTCGACGTGCAAATCCAACGGCGATAACATCAGCTTACGAGCACAGCGAGCAACGAGTTCTTCGCTTCTGCGTCGAAACAGTGTGTCACGCGTGTAGTTATCGCACCTGTTTTATTAGTATTCCTTTGGCGTTTCTCTCCTACTCTTTATAACTGATGCTCGAAGCCACGAGATGGAAGAAGAAATGTACGAAGTATCCGCCGATCCGTAAAAAATTCGCCAAAACGCCAGCGTGAATGGTTGTTTTTTATCAATAAGAGCGAAGATATACCTGACCTATGAGATTGTTTTCTCACTTGTTTCTTGCCTCTCGAAGTGATCTTACGGCCGCGTGCCATTCTCCCGAGAGCTCAAACACGTTCGAACGAATTCGTTTTCGCGCTGGGAGATCTATCTTCCGCCGATTGATAATTCTCGATCGCGACTCTGGTTCAGATTTATCAATTTGATAATTAATAAGAATGCATTGGAACACAAAGTTAAGTAACAAATTGACAACGCGGTGGAAACGTGGAAATCACAGCGCAAGATATGATTATCAGCCAGATTGTTTCTTCCCTCAAGAATTTTCTGGCTAAGAAATGCTATCAAGTCTGACAAGGCTTATCCTTGATGATACGAACCTGATTCTTAAGGAAACCAGAGTAACTAATTTAAAAAGAGTAGAATAATTTAAAAAGATTCGTCAATTTTATTTTACGCTTAATGTAAATGACATTCTGAAGTACATTATGGAACGATTACATTTAAAATGATATTACATGCAATGATCGAATTAATAAAATGGATTTGCATGGTTATGTGACTTTCGCAAGAAATTCACGAGAAATTTTCCAAATAACGAAAATAATGTTCAAAATGTTTTTCTTGATAATTTTATGTTGCTCGAACGAGAAAATAAGAAATTATATACTACCATGGAACGTCGAGAAATGATTTAAAAATAATGAACTAATAATAGTCAGTCATGTCGTAATAACTAGCTATTGCAAAGCTTCCATTTTGGCAGTCGTCCATTTTTTTCAAAGATGGCTTTACATCATGTAGCGGGTGAAAAAGTGAGGATGTTTTCTTCTCGAAAATTAATAAATCTTCAAACAATAAAAAATTTTTTAACCTAAAACGAAAATATATTAAAAATTGAACCTAACGAAACCTATTTTAAAAATTGAAGTATTTTCTTTACAATAAATTCTTGAACTTTAACTTGCTACATAATTTTTATTTCACTTACATTTTATTAAATATTAGAGTAGATTCGTCATTCCAAGTTCAATAAAATAGTGGAAAAATCGTGCAGTGAGTTTCAAGATCAGTCGTTTTAAAGAGAAAATTTCATTCTTCAAGAGTGTGGTAGATTTAGCCGTGAAGAAAAAACTTTCATATTTTTGTAATTTAAATTTAAATTTTTACAATTTCTGAGAGAAAAATAACTCACTTGCTTATTTTCGAAAAAGAACTAGCTGCAACTGGTGAAATAGAGACTTTATGCTTTAAAATGAGAGTTTTACCAATTTACATTAATAATTTTTTACTTTCGTTGGTACAGTCATGCTCTTCATTGTATATTGAACTACATTGAAATGTTTCTATACATTGAACTTGACTTCTTATCTCTACTGAAATCAGTGAATATAACAAATGAATGCATTGTAAGTACACTTACTTAGACATCGAATTTGACTTGAACTTGCAACTAATATATCGAACTCGATCTCACTCCTAACGACTAACTGATCGTGGTTTACATTATCATATCAATAACTCTTTCAACGTTTCCGAGAAATTTTTCCATAACAATTCGATAATTTATTCCCGTTTTCGAAACGCCTAGATTTGACAAGGTACGCGAGTGAGCGCTCTCTCACTCAAGACAAAGAGAGAGAGAGAACTTTCGCAGAAATTCGTTCGTTAGAGGTGGAAACCAACGGTGGTGGATTTCGTCCAAGTCCCGGAATCGTTAAGTTCCATGTGTTGATTATTTATCACGACTTTCGCGCGCAATTTACGAAATAACCGGGTAAATCTGAAATAATGCTTTTAGGTAAATAGCGCGGCGTAGTTCGACGCACCTGTGTCGGGGTTGCACTTGGACCCGAGCGTGAAAGTCGTTTGTCTTTCGACCGGTGGAATTTCGTNAAAAAAAAAAAAAAAAAAAAAAAAACGAGAAACCAATTGTTCCGCGCGGCTGTCCTATCGAGAGGTTAAAACGTACAAGATTTCGCGGATACAGTGCTGATGTTCTCCTAGTAGGTGGATTGTGGTTGCGAAACGAATCGGTTCATCGATTTCGAGAGGGAGTGCAGTTATAACTTAGGCTTGATATATCGCATCTATTTCAGAAGTGTTAATTTCGGTAATACCACTGCTATCAATTTTTCCCAACCATTTCTCGTCTCTGTGTTTCCAATCATCTCCAATGAAAAAGAAAGAAAACGGACGAAAATAAATTCACCGTTACAGTAATATCGTAGAAATCAATAGAGGCTCTTTCGACGCTGATGAAAATTAAAAGTGCCGGTACCAATCTCTGGCGCGATGTTACGAGTAAATGAAAATTTTCCAATTTCTCGCAGAGATACATTGCAAAATATTTACCCAGTAGATTCAAAGTCATTTTGTGTTAATTCGCGGAAAACAAAACGCGCACGCGAGAAAGGGATGTATCTAATTTCTGCAGATAAGAATGAACGAAATTCACAACGAGCGTGTCATTAGAGCAAATGTTTTTACGACGATAATGTTAATTAGACGAATTTCGTCTGTTAACGAGACAGATGTTCAACCCGCGTGCATGCTGTTTTGTTTTTCAGGCACACGCCGTAATGCGTACTTTATGAGGTCTTTATCCTCCTGTTTTATGGCTGCGTCTCGTATGCGCGTCATTACCGTAATGTACAACGCGATGTTAAAGCAGGGCCGTGACTGTATTTGTTTCTACGTTGGCAGGGAATTATACTGCGAACAAAACTATTAGTACGACTGTGGTAAAGGAGAAAATTAATTCGACGGTGCAAGCGTAACGTTCAACATTTCGGTGTTATCGATCTGCGTACGTGAACGTGTACGACGATACTATCATCCAGTAATAACCGGTGTTTCACCCGATTTTCCATAAAAATGATCCTCCGTGTTTTTCAGCGAACAAAGTCTCTCACAACTTTGTCTGATCCGCGGATGATCTTGCGTGACGATCTCGTCTACAAAGATAACATTACGTTGTCACGTTNTTTTTTTTTTTTTTTTTTTTTTTTTTTTTTTTTTTTTTACAAAAAACGGTGTTGCGAAACGTCTCTCGATCCTCTAAAGTGTTTGAATAATTGAACGAAACATCATTCAACGAATAACACGTACGACGAAACGAATGAATGAAGCTCGAAAACGAAAATACCACGACGTTAACAGAGGATAAAAATGTCTCGAACTTTTGAGTTATTAAATTTTATTTATCATGGATCGTTATGCCCAATTAACATGACACTACTTAAACTGAAAAGTCACGAGCCATAGATTGCAAAAACTTTAAATTTGTCGATATTTCACTTATCAGTACTTCATTTATTCATTCCTGTTATTTAATTTCATTCACATCGTCATTTCCTTTACATTTATATTAATA
>NIPQ01037746.1:0-11236 GCA_002806875.1 Lepidotrigona ventralis hoosana | reverse complement strand
GCCGTTACGATCACGTCTTTCCCTTTTGCGAGAACTTTCTCCCCGCTCGAAGCTTTCAAAGTATGGCAAAATTAGAGTAACGAATAAGAAAAATGAGAGGACATAGACGAAGGAGTGCATCGCGTTTTCGTCGTTCGACTTATTCGTTGGCAATGTGGTTCTTCAAAGAGGCAATCCTCTTCAGGTGTAACGATAACGCGGATCAGTAGCAAAGTGCAGCCAGTTGCTCAGAGCTCGGCTATGTTATCTGGAAAATTTATTCGAGATCACGTCGGCCGAATATGATTAAATAAAGATATCACGTGCGAGCTGCTCGTTAAAAGCCTTTAGGAGACCATAACTTTATCACACCTTCGGGATAGTTTCCAACGATAAAGCGCGGATGTCTTGCATTATACACGGGTAGGTATCTCGAGGAACTGGGCTACCGGGCCATTCGTTAGCTTAATGTTTTACCGGTGGTTGATGCACCGCGGAATGAGAATGACAGCTATTTCAAGCCATCACGTTGAAATTCACGGAACAGAATCTGGCTAAGGAGAGGGAAAGAGAAATTCATTCGGGATCCTCGAAACTTTTCAATTTAGAAACTCGCGCGTCGAACGACCGACATACCGTGTCGATTCGTTTCTTTTTTCGAGAATTAAAGTTGGACTTCCTCTTTTTCCTTCCCTTCCCGTTTTTTTCGCGCGCTAAAGAGACATCTTCATCGAAGCGACATCGATCGAAAAGTTAAGTAGAACAATTAAGCGAACGTACTTCCGTCCGTGATCAGACGATACGTGCGTACGTGCAGCAGGAGAGCAACTTCTCAATAACGCGGCCTTGTTTTATTGACGATCAACAGATAAGGTTTTATCATAGAGCCACGCGGCGATTGAAGCGTTCTACGTTCCGAAAAAAAAGAGGAGAAGAGGAAAAAAGAAAAGAAGAATACGGTGATATCGGCGCTCTTTGTTTGGCTCGTCGCTGCGAAACGATGGTTCGATCNGCGCTCTTTGTTTGGCTCGTCGCTGCGAAACGATGGTTCGATCGGTTTGTGAAAAACACGCCAGAGGAGAGTCACGCTTCCCCGCGACTGAAGTGCGTTCAACAATTTTGCGAAATAACACAGTAGCGTGATGGAACGTCGGATCTACGCGACGTTTCGAGAGTTAAACACCATATTCTTTTTAAGCTCGACCGAATATATTCGGTGGCTTGAACTCGAGACCTCGCATAACCTTCACCACACACGTCGCATTCTCGTCGAGAAGAGAAACGCTCGCGCGTGTTGCGATTTTGTACAACGTACGACTTCCGTGAATTTAACGATTCGCGTATGCCGCTGTGTCGCTGTAAAAAACCTCGCCCCGGCACGTGGAAATGGAAATTCGTTGAAATGGAAATAACACGCGTCAAGTGGAGCGCTGTCCTTTCCGTGCGCATGCATGCTCAATCGCGAGGCCGGCTCTTAATTCTTCGCCTCTAATTTCAATGGGACGCAGCGTCGAGCATTTAAATTTGGAGATAAAAGACGACGCACGATGAACGGAAATGCAACGTGAATCGATTAAGCAAAACGATAATTTATCATTCTTCTCGTGGTGATCGTTCGAAGTGAATGGAGAAAAAAATGAAGAAGAAAGAAAGACAAAGCAGAAAATGTACGTGGTGCTTTCTCGCTTTCGCGTACATCTTTTCAGGAACGGACCGAGCGAGAATTTTTCGAGTGAAAGGAAGTGTCGCGCGTTCGCGCTTGCTGCCAACTATTCTCTTTCTACTATTGTCAACAGAATCCATAAATACGTCGTCGTCGTCGTCGTCGACTGTGTTGCGAATGGAAAATAGAAGAGAAAAGGCGAAGAAAGGGGGATGACGGAGTATCGCGAAAATATTTTTGGCTCCGTTTTGCCAGCCGTTTCGATGGAAGGAAGCCCTTCGGATATTCACCGCGAGTCTCGTGAATTTTTCAGGGATGAAAACGGGACGTTAGGGTTGGGAAATGAACCACATATGTATTTGAACGTGACAGTAATTAAGTGTGGCAACGTGAGGATGTGCTATTTTCCCTGCGTTCGTTACGTCGCCTCTTCGATTTTCTACGGTATGTTCACGTGTGCGCCTGTCGTTTAATTATCTGCTCATTAGCACGATTAGTTGGTAGGTACTGAGTCTTAGCCTCAGAATCATCGTGGATGCTTCTAATTAAAACTCTCTTAAGTCATTTCGCCTCGAGTTTCGTCTCTTCGTTTCACACTCTTCTCCTTGCTTTAAGTTTAGAATCTTTGAAAGATTCGCCCAAGTCGGGGATGGACGAAAAGAAAAAAAGAAAAAACAAATTCATTGGAAATCGGAAGCAGAAAATTTCAGAGATGGAACGCGAAAAGTTCGGAAAAACAAAATCTCGAATAACAGTTGGCTCGTGAATATCGAATGGACAAATCGAACGGTGAAATCGTTGTTGAAATATCGACGTGGTAAGACTCGATGTTGGTCGAGAGGTCGCAGAGTCAATTAACAAAACGTTAAACGTTGTAATTGCCGTCAAGTATACTTGCAATTAACGCGGAACTCGCGGAACGAAATTCACCAGGACGCCGATTGTGCTTAAAATCGGAGTGCAATCAACAAACAGAGAGGTGCCGAATCGCAAACGCGTTTGCACGCCGATCAAAGGCACTGGCAGGTGTGAATGGTTAGTCTTCGGTTTCTGGACGCTTTAGCAACTGCGACAAAATTTAATACAGGTCAATGACGAGCCGACTTTGAAGCTGATAGATTTGCGCGTTGTTTCACGCCATAACCCGACGAACGAAAAAGATATTTAAAACTGACCGATCAACGAGTGTTTTCACTTCATTCCTTTTGTTCTTTCACACTCTTCTACCTTCGAATATTCTATCCCGATTTCTATCCCAATTTCACATTTATCATTCTTTACTAAGTGCTGTTATTATTTTGAATCGATAAACAGCAAATAAATGGCCAAATACACAGACGTTAATGTAAACACTGTTTAACGCGTTTACCGATCTGTAGAGTATGTTCAGTGAAGCAACAGAACACTCACAATCAGTTTAAACATTCAGCTCTTCGTTTGTGTATACAACGTATAGCAGCTGCCATACTCTCGTTACCAAAGAGATCCACACAAACCCGGAAATTCTCTAAAGTCCTCATTTAACTATTTCGTTCGCGCAAATGTATTTTCTATCCTTCGACGTTTCCGTAAAAAATACAGTCTGCTGAATTTCTTGTCCGCGTGTACATTGTCCCTTATCTTTCCACTTCTCCTTGTCAATTGAATACTCGGTACGTAATGTTGCAGCGACTGTCAAGTTAAATACAAAAGTCAAATTTCCCTTTGTTCTACATATCGCGGTCCCGATAGAACTCAAAGCATATTTTCTACGCTCGAACTTCCCATATTGTCTCCATGTTCCCTTTCGAGTATCATCAAATATCCAGACACATTGATTTTCCAAATCCTGAGTTCACGTTTTGTCTCATTTTGTCCGCTCCAATATATATATATATATATATATATATATATATATATATATATATATATATATATATATTCTTCTCCCTCTCGTTTCTTCGATCCTTATTTCTTTTTCCACGTCGCACAATCGCGACATGCGCGTAGCTTTTCTCCCCCCTTTGCCAATCGTTTTCTAGTAAAACACGAGGTTGTTTTTAGAAACAGCAATCCGATACACGCGACAAAAGTGAATTAAACGCAATGACACTCCGCGATTATTTATTTCGTTCTGTTTCGTTCTCCTATCCGAGTGCAAATATTTCTTTATTTGTCCAGAGACTCTCGGTGCTACGCGGCGCGCGTCGAATATAAATATTATCTCCCGTTCTCCGTTGTTCATCCCTCATTCGATAATCCATCACAGGAAGCCGACGGAAAATATCGAATATTTCACCGGGGATATTAGCCCGTCATCCGATATGCGACGAATTTTTGTGGCGTCACACTTACCTTCTGCTCGTTTTTTTTTTCTTCTTTTTTCTTCTCTTTTCTTTCGTCGTTTTTACTTGGTGACGTTATTACAGTACAACGAGTTCCTTTGTTTATCGCGCATGACGCCGGGTAATGTTATTGCAATCAACGTGCTCTTTTTATCTGGTGGACACAATGTTCTCAACATTATTGCACGCCACGTGCTCCTCTCTCTATTGTGTTCACCGTTTGTTACTCCCAGCTCACGTGTTTTCATTCGTCCGACACCCATCTCGCCGGAATTACGTTGTTAAATTGTTCGCGCGTGAACAGTGAAAAGTGAAAAATTTCATTAACGCGTGCGCAAAGAAGAAACGCGATTTCGTCCTCGTAGAAAATTCAATGATCATCTTCAGGTCTTTCGTTCCTGCGTGCTCGAATCTTCTCGCGTTTGTAATTTAAACTTTGGATCATGTGAAGCGCGTATAAAGATTCTAAAGATTTCGATTTTCGGTTAGAGAGTCGTGGCAAATCTTGAGAGAGTTCAACATCTCTTTGTCATCGGCGGACTTATTCTCTTCGATTACTGAAATATTAATAAACTACTTATTGTAGACAACGTGGGTAAAATTTAGTGAATTCTTTCGCAAATTAATGGACGAGTTTGAATCCGCGGGAACGAATACAAACGATGAAAGTTTTTTTCAGGTTGGAAAAGTTGCCTATTCGTGAGATAATAGTTAAATTTAATTATTTAGGACGTACGGGTTTACCTCGGCGAAGACACGGGATACGAGAAAGGGCGAAGGAATCGTGCTCGAGATATCGCGCTTATCGCGAGGGCAATTCATTCTCCGACTTTTAGAAGCAGTCGGCTTCGCTGCGTATGCATTGCACGATACTTTGCCTGTTTATTTCCTCGGCGCGTGGAATTCGTGAATGAAACGCGCGTAAATTACGAAACTTTCGTTTCTTCGGCGAACAGGATCAGAGAGCAAGTTCTCCTTATCAACTTCTTCTCTTTTACCTCTTTCTCTTTGACTCTGAAATCTCTGGATTTACCGCCGACAAAAAAAAGAAATCCGTTTCTCCGCGAAAGCGTGAAACATCGTAAAAGATCGTAGAAAGAATCGTGAAGCAAAAGGTTAACAATGCAGGCTGGCAATTAGAGAGCGTTAAACGGATCGATCGATCGGTGGAGATAGCCAGAAGGCCAATTGATCCCAAGGGTCAATCCGCTTTTCACTATTGCACACCGGGCCATCTCGATTACACGTTTCATAGCCAGTTGCACAGGCAGCGGCGATTCGTGCGACGCGTCGCGTAATCCGTATTTCGGAGTGCCGTTGTGCGAAATGCTACGTGGGGACGCGTCTGGCGAACGTCGTAATTATATTATCGATTATTCCCTGGCTACAGTCGTACGGATGGCCGTGCATTAGCCGAGGAACCCGAGTGTCCTCTCTAATCGTCATCGAAAGCTGATACTGCCTACCAGCCACGCGTGACACGTGACGATGCCGCGAAAGAGGAAGTCCTGCTAACCAGCGTTGCCAGCAATTTCGCGCGAACGTGACTCGCGAAGGAGGCATAAAATCTCATTGCAACCGGTAGCAGCGACAGAGCTTTCTACGTACGGATGGAATGCTAGACTAATCGGCGTGATTAACTTCGGTTAGCTAGAGAATCGGTAAAACGATCGAATCTCCATCATCAACCTTTTCTGTTCCTCGAGATTTCTGACGAACCAGTCGTCCCTCGGTGTCAACTTGGTGCACGCGCGTCTTGATGCTTTTTAATGATTTCACTAATTGAGAAATTAGCGCTGATTACTCGGAAAAATGGACGAAGTTTCGAATACGAATGAGACGCGTATGCTATCCATAGATGTAGGGTGAGGAATTCTCATTGTTCAGAGTATTTCTTCCTCTGCGGCGTAAGAGAGATTGTCACAGTGAAAAAAAAACTAAACTTGGGACGAACTTGGTTTGTCTAGTCGCCCTAATCTTAAGACATAAAATATTAGCATTTGGTTATACATGTGTGTGTATGAAGTACGTACAAAGACAAATTTCGAGAGGAGAGTGCAGGTCTTGGGAGAGTTAATTATATTCGAACTTAGTTTTCCTTAATTATTTAAATATTAATAAGCTATTTAATTTTGCTTCAATTTTTTTACATGAATTAATCTGATACGATTGCTGTGCTTTAAGAATATGTTTCTGGAAAAAGAAAATGACGGAGGCTCGCAGAGTATATAATCATCGATGGTATAACCGATATTAAATGAAAAGTACTGTTTACGTCGAGGAAACTAACGTTAGTGTTTTTCATCCCTTTTCAATATCTGACACAATCACGTTTGCGTGTGTTTCGAATAAGAGAATCTCTTTCTCTCTTACTCGCAAAAGATCCAATCACGTTTGACGTGTCACGCTGAGTCGGTCACTGCATCGCGTCGAAAAAATATTTGATCCGATACCACGAACGAACGAATCCCGCGGATGACGAATTCCCCCCCGGAGGGAAAACTTTCGAGAGGGTTGAGACGACGAGCCTTCTTCGCTCGCAGACGGCTGTGATTTGAGTAAGTGATATTTAAACGAACGTCTGCGAGAGCGACGAACAGAGTCAGTTCTGAGCCGAGAAGAACGACTCGGAGAAGAACGGCGAAAAACCAGAGGGAAGAAGATGGAAATCGCAAGAAGGGGACGTCAACTGGTAGAAGAACGGATCATAAATCAAGAATTATAAAGCAATTTCGTGGAAACCGCAACAAAACTTGGGCCAGTAAGTTCCATTCACGTTTGTATGTATTCCGAGGACGATAAGAACCCAGAGAAGCGAAACGTGGCTAGGTTTGGTAAACTATTACAAACGGCACGGCGGTCCACTTGTCTTAATCGCGCATTATTCTTCCTTCCTCGGGCCGATCTCATTCGTTATTTTCTCGTTGTCGTGACTTTTTCGAAGAGCAGGGTGCGTGTGTCTATCAGACGCGACTGTATGTATGTATGTATGTATGTGTGTCGAACGGATGCGCTATACCGAGCGGAAACTTGAAGAATCGCTTTCGAAAGGCAGCCACGCGAAATATTCGACGAAATATCTATTTTCCAAGATCTACGAGAAGGTAGAACGCGAAATTCGAATAGAACACACGCGAAACACACATATCCTGGAGTACATAGCTCGAGCTTCGATTGCCAAAAAAAAAAAAAAAATGTACGACCAAGTTAACTGCTTGTACCGTGAGTTGGCATCGATTTTCGCGGATGATAAAACGCTGTCTATAGTCCACGCTCGATGCGCGGTTACTTAGCATATTAATATCTTTTGGCCCTGACTACTCGGTAGCGAACAGGGTACACGAATACCGATCCAGCTGGATTTCCTCGCCATTCCGTTGCCGATGTAACAGGAAATCCTCCAAGCGTGTCCCGTTGCTTCGAGTTACTCCGTGGAACAAATTATCGATAACCCCGGGTGCAGGCAGCAGCACCGAAAGGAACTGTTTATTCGACGTTTCGAACAGAACGACAGCGGGATTCCATACGCCGTGAAATACGAAAGGAACTATCGTCCAGATACCGGGGGAGTGAATTCTTATTTTACACCGAGCGTGCCACGAGGACCCGTCGTTGTTTTAAACTTAAACGATTTCCTCTTTCTTCGCCAATCACCTCGAATCAACGCAGGCACATTCGCGCTTTTTCCATCTTTTTTCATTCCTCTTCGTCTCTTTAATAATGATTTTCGCTGCGCACACTGTAAGAATTCACGTTTCCCTCTGTCGTGGAAGTTGGAATTTGAAAGCGGAATACACTGGACCGCGGTATAATGATAATAGCTCTCTTTCTTTCCGGTTCGTTAATCGTCAACGTTTTTCGCGATAAACGTTACGAGTCAGCCTAGCGTTACCAATCCAGAATCTGTTAGCAACAGACTGTTATTATCGAAGCGAAGAACACACGAAAACACTGGAAAATGGAATGATTGACAAGTTATTACGAATAATTAATCGTCAATAACGTTATTGTACGTGATAAGAGCTCGATTGACGAGAATCATTTTCACGGGGAATTTCACGTACCGTCATGTAAATCCAGCTTGATTAGCAACAATTTACAAACCATTTTGATATAATTAACGGAAAGATATACGAAGAGATACGGATGGATTTATAATTAATTAACCGAATGGATTCGCGAATCGGATATATTGTAACACGAAATGATCCGTACGTCAGAGTCTAACCAGCCAGTCGGCATAATGCGCACTCTCCTTCGGTAATCAACGGGGCACCGCTGTTGATTAGCAAAGTTCCGCGCGTATCTGTTCAAAACTGGCAGTCGCGGTGGTGGTGGCCGTCGAGCTCATGGCCCATAGTTTTCCGGGATTCGCGTTCAATCTAAGTTAAAGACACACACACGTGCCCCACGCCGTGATCGGGGAAGAAAAGCTGACACTGATAGCTGAATAAATCCCGCAGATTCGCCCGAATCCTCACGAGTGTGCGCAGCGTAACGTGTTCGTTGCGTAATCGTTGCGGAATTTTGACGCGGCCTCATCGCGAACGAAACACGTGTGAAAGTTGAATTCGCGTTTCGTTTCACGTCGAGCAGTCGGACTGTCTGCGTTCGAACAAGGAGAGAGAGAGAGAGAGAGAGAGCTCTGGCCGCGGCGCAGATCAGCGCGTTAATCGCGAAATAAAGGCGTGGAATCCCGAGCCGAGCGGCGAGAATGGATCCGACAACAAACGTTTCCGAGCAGAGGGCGACCAGGGGGGATGGAACGAGCCGGAGGAGACTGTCTGTACGTCGGTTTGGAAAAGATGGATGGATGGACTGTCGATGGTGCAACGGAGTTTCGAGTAGCTGGTGGTGAATGCACGAGGCGGAAAGCGCAGGCCGGTCTTAACGGATGCACGTTGGAAATGGCAGGGAAGCTAGTGGGGAAAAGGGGAGAGGAATGGTCTAATACTTTCCGTGTATAACCGTATGCCGCAGTATCTCCCCTGGGAGAGGGATTCGAGAGAAGGAGACGGCGTTCGACGTGCATTTGTTGGATCTGTGAAACGAAGCAGAGGATAGCAGTGTATCTGCGAATTAGAGGCGCGTTTCGGAAAACCGAAGGTCTTCATAATCCTGGTTTAATAGGTCGGTTTCGCTTCTGTTTCTCGACAAACACGTTCCGTTGCCTTTAATCTCGACGAAAAATTAACTTCCTGTAATCTCTCGTTAATGAGTTTTTGAAACGAAAACACGAGGGAGGAAGGGAGGAAAAGGAGGAAAGAAGAGCGAATCGGGCGTTCGAACGAGGAAGTAGAGAAAGACGAACGATCTTGTATCCTGCCGGATGGCTTTTACGCGAGGATCTGTCGTTTCGCGCTCGTGTGCGGACTATTACATGGAAAATCGTTTTGTCTTTTCTACTTACGGTCGTGCGGCGCAGTCCAGCCCGTTTGCGACGCACGTTTTTCGTCTGCCTGGACGAGCACCGGGATTCGCAACGAGTCCTCTCCTCCTTGCCCGTTCGCTCGAAAACTTTCCAGATTATCGGGCGAAATTTACGAGGCACCGAGCGAATAACGTAGCACCGCGCCAAATCTATTTGGCCCGGATACCGCTATTACTCCACTTTAACTCTCCTTTGGATAACCAAGGTCGACATTGAAGGATTTCCACGAGTGGGTATAATCAGCGTGTTATCGCTTTGAAGGAGTCGTCGGACAACGTTACATTCGATTATAAGATGTTGTAACTCACGTGGCCGCGTGGAATTTCCCGCCTTTCCGGCAGCTCGATTTTTCGCAAGAACCGCTGACCGACGCCGCGCGCGTTCATTTCTCGGTAGAACCGTAGCGAACCAGATGCAAACCAGCGTCGAATGCGCTCGAATAAGTAAACGTACCTTTAATGAGATCGTATCGTGCTCGGTGAAATTCGCGTAACGAATCGTTGGTGCCTCGTACACGCGAATACGTATTGCGAGAGCGGAGAGAAATAAACGTGCACACACCGATCGAACGGATACAGACGAGTGAAAAGAGTCACGTGTTGCGAGATTAAAAAGCCGTATGAACTACTCGAACATAGGGGCACAATGTTACCGTGTTTGCCCTGACACGATATCGGACTTTGGCAACTCCTGTAACTCCGACGTCGCCGACGAGCCGCGCTTCTCGAACGCGAGTATAATCCGAACGCGGAAACAGTTCATAGGACATGACAAACGTGTGACTCGCCGCTCATTGTACTGTTAATATTCCCGTGGAAACACGATCCTCGCCGAATGAATAAGATTTCTCCGGAGACTCGACAGGCATGATTTTAATTAAATGGTCCGTACGTGCTTGTCGTCCCTTTGTTAGCGTGAAAACAAACGCGTGTGTACCATCGTTGCGTTCGAAACGTTCGCCGACTGTGTGGAGGATAATTTCTTGAAAATTATTACGTCGGTGGTGAGACGATCGAACGAGCAAAGATAAAATCTAGGAGAGAAAGCAGGCGAGAAAGAAGACGTCGAAGTTATCCGCGAAGGAGCAGATGCGGCTCACGAAAGAAGCGGAATGGGCGATATAACACGTGGAAACGGTATTGCGGAAACGAAAGAAACAGCACCGGAAGATGGTGAATGTATGTGCAAGGTATTGCACGGTAATACGTTCGCCTGCAGCGGCCTTGCACTCTGTTTACCCCCGACAAATCCCACTAGACACGATATTATCCCTCTTATATACCCTCTCGTGCCGTCATCCAGCTGGATTCTACGAGTAGAAGGCTGTGCAGCTTTCCGAATACCCGGGAAACGATTCGTAAAACGACCCGCATAAAGCTTGACATCGTGGTTTGCGACCTTGTTGAGATCTATGCGATTTGAATCGTACGAAAGCGGAGAGAAAAGCAACGAGAGCGCCTAAGACGAGACCAAAAACCCCTCTGTCTTTCACGGAGAGTGGGTGGGAGGGAGAGAAACGCACGGAAGAAAAATCGGCTCTTTTATACGGTCGTGGAATTACCCGATGAGATTGTTTGTTCTCTCTATTATTGGCGAAAGGACAGGGCAAATGAAGAAATAGAATTGTATCCGTGATGATGCTAGAAACTCGACAATTTCGAGCTAACCAGAAAGAGAAAAAAGTAACAATGCCACTTACGATAGAAACAAAAACAAAAAGGAAAGAATGCATTTACCTCGTCGAAGTCGTGAGAATTTCGAGTGCAGAGAGCAAACCTTTGCTCCGCTGGCCGCGCTATCGTCGAACGACAAAAAAAAAAAAAAAAAAAAAGGAAAAAA
>NIPQ01037726.1:0-11319 GCA_002806875.1 Lepidotrigona ventralis hoosana | reverse complement strand
AAGGGGGGGGAGGAAGGAGCGTCACGACGTTTAATTGCTTCATCGCGTGCCGGTTTCTATCCGGCGTGAGTACGGCGAGGAATTCGTTCCTGCTAATATCGATGGGTCGTTTCGGCGATCGCGTCGAACTTATTCGCAGCGAGACTTTTTGCACGGTGTCCAATCCCGATAACGATCGGATAATGCACCATCCGTGGCCGAGAATCGAATCTAGAGTCGGAAGTTCGAGATCTTAATCTACTTTTAATATCCTNTCTAGAGTCGGAAGTTCGAGATCTTAATCTACTTTTAATATCCTGCGTCTGAGAGGTATCCCGTGGCTCAATGATCGCGGATCAACGCCAAGGAATGGAAAAGTTTGCTCGTTCGGCTAGTAAACCGAGAGATATCGGTCGTTCATTTTCTCACGGAGATTGCAATGGGGAAGAAAAGAGGACCTCTCTTCCCCTCCGCCAGCCCTTTGCCCATCGCTGGCGGAAACCGAAGCTAACTACCGAGATCGCGGCCATCCAGAGGATCAAAGCGAAATGTCACGGAGGTGAAAACTCCAGACGTCGTTCAATAACGTTCTCAGCTCTGTCGAGAGATCGGGCGACATTCATCAATCCTCGCGTGGACAATGCTTGTCGCAGCTTGATCTTCGAACGTGTTTCTTCTCTCATTACGTTCAACGCATCATGTTCTACTAAATTTCCTATTGAAATAAAGATCAATTAAATTTCGGTAAGTTTTCTATGAATTACGTGGGCTGCAGATATTCGTTTGGGAATAACTTTCTTTGCACGATCCCATTATTCTTTCGTACAACTACGATCTACAGAGTCTTAAAACTTCGTCGTTCTGTTCTTTGATTTCTCTTTTCCTATTTGCATTTATTTCTCTGTTATTTCTCCTGTTTCTCCGTTTCAACACATTCGTCCTAATGAGAAATTTTCCCCTGTATTGTAATAAATAAATGAATACATTCTTTATTTAATCGACTAGTTGGATCATTCTTCGGTCGTTAATAAAATACCTAGCGTAACCAATGCGCAATTAATACCAGGTACAGATCGAACCGCCGATGATTCAACGATTAGAAGTAGCTTTGACTAATTATACCCGTATAGCTCCGACTCTACGATTAATTGTTAATTATGCAAATAAACGCGAAAAACGGAGTGAAAAATTTAGTCAGAATTGACAATAAGAGATTTTCACAATATGCGAAAATGATCGTACTAATACTTCCAATCAAATTTATATTATAATAAATACTATATATAATAAATCTCTGTGCTATTCTGTTCATAGATCAAATAAATTCGAAAATTAACATAGATGTGTTAGTTCGTTAATTTTGTTCGAGAATAGACTTTATTGCTTTCGTTAACTATGTCATTGCGAAACAGTTTTTTTTTTTTTTTTTACGTGTCACGTCATTTTCCCCGCGTATGTCCTATCGAACGCGATTTTTCTTGTTACCATCGTAAAAAGACTCGGCACCTATTCAAATACAATACATGACAAGTTTTAATCGGAAATTAAACATTGTGTCTAAACCGCGTGCGCTTTAAATAAACTGTTAAATGTTTTCCCGTAAAGTAAGAAATTTAATACATCGTTCTAATTAACTTTCTCGCCAGAGTTAGTTACTTATGCGCTCTTGCACGTGGTTGCAACATCCGCTTCAACATTTTCACAGCGTTCTCACTCTGTACTTTTAGTTTCTCGTCTTGCGTAGTGTTCTTGTTTGTTCGGAATTTAGTCAATTGTTATAATAATATTCGTTAACTCGGATTCTGTACTAATGAGAGATAATAGAATTATGTAGAAACAATTTTGATATGTACTCTCATAGATATGTACTCGATGCAGCACGATGCCCGCAAACGTTAATTAACAAAATTGTGTGCCATAGTTTCTCAAAGGGGAGCAAGCTTCGAATTCCTAAAATACGCTAGGCTTTCTGAATGTGTACAGGTGAAGAATATAATTGAAGCAATAACCATTCCTCATTGCCGTTAACGTTAAAAATATTTACTACAGAAACAACTGCGTAATTAAGTTAATTTTTCAAGATTGAGAACATTTCTCATGTCTGGAACAAAAAATATTCGTTGACTCAGTTCTACAATGAAGAGGATACAATGAACCAATACACGTACATAAAGATATTTTATAAATCAATTAAGTGTGTATTCCGGTTTAAAAGTATGAAAAATCTTTGCAGTTTCTAAAAATGTATTTAGAAACACGTACGCAGAAGATTTGTATGATTTCGCAAAATTAATTTAATTACAAATGTTTGAAGGATGTTCTGATTTAGGAGAGGGATATTTTTGACAAACTTCAAATATATTTTTAACCATTTTTAATCAAAACACATATGAAAGCGTGAAAATAGAATTCTTCTTTAAACGTATTTTTCTCTGGCTGATGTGATATGTTTCGAATTTTAGTTAACGGAATGATATTTTAAAAGTCTTCGGCACACGTGCTATTATCGTATGATTTAAAACTTTTGAATTTGAAGTTTTTTCCTGATTTGTTTTCTTTCTCTTTTTTCTTTTTTTTTTTGACATGGCAAACACAGAAAAATGTTGAAGAAAACAATCGAAATCAAAAGCGCCGTCATTTTTATCCTAATAATCAAAATTTTTACTTTATTTTGATTTATGCTATAGATGCACTCATACTGATCAATGTTGTTCATTTTTTTGCTTGGTGTCAGCTAAGGCACTTATTTTTAAAGGAACTCTATTAAACGAAATATTAATTAAACTCACGTAATTCTGATTATCTTAATTTCAAAAAATAACTAATATTATAATTTGAGTATCTATAAATGTATGTCCAAAAACTTCTGAAAAAAATTTTGGTTTTTTCTGAGAAACAAATCCTGAAAATGATTTGAAATGTGGTATTCTAAACCAGAACATCCCCTTGGCTACAGTCAATAACATGTTTTTTTGCAGAAACTATTATATTTCAGTGCAAGCAGAAGAAACTGTGCAAAGTCAGCTGAAAACACGAAAATTTAATATCGGTATAATCGAATCCGCACAAAACCCGGATCTTCTATTGAGAATCTGAGTGGATTTTGTGACTAACATGAAATCTCGAATAAAAAAAAAAAAGAAAAAAAAATGAAAAACAACGAAATACAATTCATCCTGATTATTATTGCCGAAATTTTGTCGTTTTAAAAAGATAAGTGACATTAATAAGTTATATAAAATTGACCCATTTGATCGCAAAAAAAGACATTGTGCAAAATTGAATGAATGTTTCTCGTCACAGGCAATGAAAGAAATATTCACAATATTGAAAAATTATTTATATCTGTTTCTACATTTATTTTTTTTTTTTACACTCTGATACTGACAATAATAAAAACGAATTGTGTTATTCGCGTAAAAAAAAAGTCATAAAATGGCAAGTTTGAAACGTGGTAACGCTTACGTAGCACGGAACACTGATTGAATTCTGTTCGAGATGTGTGTAAATGAAGTTGCCAAAAGCGGTAATATTGATTTTTGGACGTCGATATAGTATTCGTGAGGCAAACTGTGAGATCAATTACTCTTGGAATTGTGTTACAAATTGTTTATTAACATGAGCGATATTAAATTGCGACACACTGCTCTGTGTTTCGATTACATCCAAGGGTAAGCGAATACCTTGTATGCTTACTGCCTAATGTACATCTGCTTACCAGAGATCGTCCATCGGTTGAATTCTAGGAAACAATTGAATTTCACTCGCAATATGGGCATATTGCAAGTTTACTTCAGATGCATTTGCAAATGGATTAAAATGAAAATGATCTTTGTGTACAGGGCAGAAATCAAAGGCATCTGGATTTAGCAAAATAGAAAACAAGTGAAATTTGAAGTAATAATCTTTCTCAGTCGCAACATGACGAATATCTTTCTGTGAGAATCTCAAGAATCCTTTGACTTTAAGAATATTTTGTAATTTCACCCCATTACTCATATAGGAATATTAGTATCATATAGTCTTCCTACTGGATCAAGTACATCCAGCTCAAAACTTAAAATAAATTCCATACTACACTTCATAATCATCAATTGTAGTTATAACTTATTCACACTGGAGAGCTGGAGGAAGATTGCTGATATTCTTTCTTTGTTCGAAGAATGAATAATGATTATCTTCTGTTATTTCAAGCTAATAAAATTCAATGCGTACTCTGCGTAATACTCTGGTCTTCTCTGCTCAACTTTTCACGAGTTATCTTACAATTAGTAATCCAATTACCAGGCGTATGTACGCTAACAGAATTTTCTCTTAAACTGATCTATTTACAAGTACAGATTTAGTTTGATATTTATTTTGTCACTTAAATTCATTCGTTCTATTATAATACTCTATTTCCTCCTTTGCGTTATTTGCACATTTAACTTTAATTTCTAACTGCATTTTCTCTTTTCATTTTTTTTTCTAAATTATAACTTATGACCTAAATAATCGTTAATTATTAATAAACAAACGAATAAATATAATCGCTTTATAATACTCTAATAATTCTCTAACTGCTCCAACTGCATTTTCTCTTTTTTGTTTCTTTGTCTAAATTATAACTGACAACCTAAAGCCGTTAAGTACTAATAAACAAACGAATAAATACAATCGCTTTATGAAAATGTATTCATAGTAAAATCTCGATTAAATTATACATAGCGAGAGGCAAAACAAGATCCGTGACTGTAGCTTTCAAATGCTATCTCTCGGCTGTCTAACGGGGTATATCATCGATATGATCGAGTCTGCTATCGACTAACTTGCGCCACCTCCGATTCACGATAACAGCGAATTCCCCGGAGTCCCGGTACCGACGTCTTACTTTATCAAATTTTATGGAATGGAAAGCCCGAGTATTTTCTCTGTTCGCTGGACAGAGCGGCTTCTCGTGGGGATCGGCGAAACAATTTGTAATATATCGAAAGCAACAAACGGCAAGGAAACGTTGGATTAAATGAAATTGATAAGCGAAACAACCGCTATTTCTCTCTCTCTCTTTCTCTCTTCCTCTGTCTATCTATCTCTATCTCTCTTTCTTTCTCTCTCGTCTTTGTCTTTTCCTTTTGCGGCCGCTTTCTTTTTGTACTCTTGTCGGTGGAGCAACATATTTGCCCGTGATCGCGGAGTCCTTCAGGAAAACCGCCGCATCTCCAGAGACGTCGCAGGAAATCTTCATTACCGGTATAGATGGGAAGAGGAGAAAATCCGATGAAATAGTCGGACGACGAGGCAGCAAGTCGAGGCAGGCAGGTGTGGAAGTTTCGAATCCAGCGGGAGAGAGATTGCGTACACGGGTCTTGCATCAGAGCGTAATAAAGGCGATGAGCGTTCTTTCATCAGCGAAAAAAGTTTTGTTCCGTTTTGCCGCAGGAACTTCCACGGCGCCAAGGAAATCCAGTTTGACCGAGGATGAATATGCATGGAAGAGGAATACGCAGGGAAGAGAGGAAATATAGATATCGTTCTTAATGCGACGCGCGAAGATATGTTTCCCTGAAGTAAGGGGAGAAAGAAGAGAAAGGAAGGAAAGAGAAAAGAAACGAGAATGGGGGGGGGAAGGAAAGGAAACGCGTTATTCTCTGTCCTTTGAGATGGAAAACGTTATTTTTATTCAACGAAATACAGCAGGAACTTAAACGACAGCGAAGAAAGGCAATTTATTAACAACAGGCGTGGCAGAGAGATCTTGATGAAACGTGTCAGCGATAAAAATGGAACGAACAGTCGATTGTGTATTATCGAAAAGCGAAACTCTGAATAACATCTGATGTAAATCTTATTCTAAACGGATAAGTCAGAAGCGGTTCCGACTTACGTAAGGTAAGTAAATATAATATTTGTCTGAATGGCCAAGAAAAGGGGCAGGAAGATGGGAAATGAAGACGGAGGAGGTTACGTGTTTTCCACATGATTTACCAATGTTTTAATTTAATTTTCACTTGCTCGCAATGGTCCGCGTCTGTGTATGTAATCCGCAGGGAAATACTGGCTAGCGTTTTCCTTACCGTATTCGTTTTATGCTGCGTCCATTTTATCGGTCTAGTTTCATTATACGTACACGAGCACACACGTACCAACGTGTAAGTACAATCAGAGTTTTTAAAGCCAGAAATGTGGAAATATTGTGTTGCCGGCGCGTTTGTACCAGAACGTACCAGCTTTTTTCACTCTTGCCGACTTTTCCGCACACACTCCGTCTTTGAGTTGGCACCCCTGTCGAAATATGAACACTAGGAGCATACAATTTACTTAACTTCACCTATTGTTTTTCTCCTGTATCCTTCCACTAAGAAACATTATTAATTTCGCTACGTTGAACGCCAAATTCAAACGTTTTTCTTTGTCAATTTGCTTCGTCGTACTTTTTCGCAAATGCTCGCGCCGAAAATTTACATTTATCGTTTTCTANTTTTTTGTTTTTTTTTTTTTTTTTTTTTTTTTTTTCTTTTGTAGGTTCATTCATAGTTGGACGAGTCGTGGGTAAATTTTCTTCGTATCGAGTGTTAAGTCACAGTTTCGCGTTGAACCGGAAACGTGCACACAGCTATGAACGCTTGAATGAAAATAGGTAAGGAAAAAAAACCGAATTGACCGATTCGTCGGTTATTCCATTAACTTTGGTCAGTGAGCAGTAACGAAGCGAAGCTCGGTAGGCAGTGCAATGTAAATTGACGGTAAAATAAAAAGAGAGAAAATTGACTGGGGGGAGGGGGGTGGCAATAGGCAACGCGTATATGGAATTTCCGGTGATGTCTTTTGAACCTTCAGTGGTAGAATGAAAAGCAAAAAGTACCGGAAACAGATGTATATCCGTATAGTTTTTTCTCTTTCCTTCTCTCTCTCTCTTTTTTTTCAATTCGAGGCACAGAAACTCCCCATGGTAGTATCGAGAGGGATGCATTTGATCGTTAAAACGCGTAATATTCTTTGAACATACACATGATGTGCCTTTTCTTTCTTTAGGATACAATCATTTTCAAACTGCATACATCGCAATCTTGCGAAGAAAATGACACGACTCGAAAAATTATGTTTTTCGGGAGAAGCGAAAAACTGGATTTTGGAATTGCATAGCAGGACAATTCACACACAGTCAAGACGAAAATTTGGCACAGTATAGCAAAAATTAGGGAGAGTAACATAGTTCCTTTTCAGCGGCCAAAGATCGACGAATAAAATTTTTATAATTAATAAAGGACTGTCAACGTTTTTACAGCGATAACACGAAAATCGCGTTTTCTAAGATTAGGGTTACTTTCTTCGCAAGGGAGCGATACACGAGATAAAAAACCGAATTTTAAAAATCTGCCTTTGAATTGTAAGATATTATGTATCTTAAGTATGTATCTCATTGTTTGTTTGTTTGTTTTTTTTAAATAGAAAAACCATTAACGATTCAAGAATTATCTTTGCTGATAAAGACGTCTCTCATAAATAATGGGATGTTTTGAAGTGTTCAAATGTTTCAAAAAAAAAAAAAAAAACGTTTATATAATGAAATTGTTGAAACTTCCGCGAAATCGCAGTCGACGAAAAACGATTGCCTTTCCAATTATGTATCATAATCAACGATGATGCATTAGACGATCCATTGTTCCCGAGCGGAAAGCCGGATGAAACCAGTTGCGAGCGAACTCTATTTGATTTCAATCGCCAAAGAAATAGAGCTAGAAAGATATTTGCCCGGCAATCCACAGGAATCTAATAATGTAATTGCACGATATGATAGAACGATACTCGTTTCTCGAGACGAGCAAAATACAAGGGATAAAAGTGACTCGTCCACGCGAGACCAGTTTTTGCTGTAGTAGAAACAGAAAAAAGAATAAGAATGAAGAATCGTTCTTACTCGCGATGGCAAGTATACTCGAAAATTTGTCAGTGACTTTGTACGCGAAACTACACCTGCGCGTATCTATATACAAATAGTGCATGTTATTTTCGTCTGATAAGATACTCTTCTATCATCGAGTACAAGTACAGCTTGTCAGTCGACGAGCAAACGTCGATCCACCAATCGGTTTTATCACCGTCGTGAACTTCTGTGCACGAAGAAGATAACACCGTAGAACAGGTAGAAACTTCCTGTACTCGTTCGTCGTCTGTTCGGCAAAATGTTCCCGCGGGCCGTGCTTTTGCTTCTCCTCTCATCTGCCGTTCTTTGTCTGGCAGACTCAACCACGGTACGTATTTACACGTTTTTAACACGTCCAATTAAGAAACGAAATTGGAACAAACATTAATTACGTACTTTCGACGATTCGTTCTCTTCTTCTTTATTTCTTCTTTCCTTTTGCTGTTGCATTGGACTTGTTTTGTCATTGTGCTGGAAGACAGTAGTTGATTCAGAATTAACAGACGTGGGAACTTCTGTTGAGAAATTCCCAATTTCAAACGAATTTTCCTTGGACTTCTAGCGAGCATAGGCTAATGTTTGAAGCAGTGAACGAGGTAATTCGTGACACCAAGTGTTGCGAAATATTAGTCGACGTGTGAATACGAGCGAGAACTGGCGAGGGAAAGACGTAGACGTTTCGCGGAATTAAACGTCCTTGGCAGCCGTCTTCTCGAGATCGGCGTTGAAATTCAGAAGGGAAACCGTAGGTTCCAGTAGGCGTCGAATGTTCCCCTTGGGGAGCTTTAAAGCTCCCGGAAGTTCACCGGTTCACCGGTTTCGTCGTCTGCATAACTATCGTTGTTGGCGCGCGCAGCAAACCTCGTCGTAAAGTTTCGCGCGTCGAAAGTCCGCTGCCGGTTGTCGCGTGATTAAGCTGTTTATGCGGCCGATATTACGTTTCCAGGTTGCGTGATCCCGACGAAGCAAGTTGGACAATAAACGAAAGAAACGTTCGGTCTGGCAAACTCTTAATGAAAACAGCGAGACAAGCGTGCAGCAACAACCGGCAAATTTTTTAACTCGATTTCGTAGGAAATCTCGAGGTCGTGAAATCGATGCTTTATCTTCGCTCTATAGCAAGCGGGATTCTCATTTTTCTCTTCGCTACGGATCGTGGAATCAGAGAAAATGTTCTTGAGGGATTAAGTTTCTTCTTTTTGGCGTCTAGGGCGAAGTTTCATCTTCGGACTGTCGAGTTCAATTTTTCGTGCGGAAAAAATTATTGTACTATTGGATTTTTTGTTCCGACGTGTCATCGCGAGGGAAACCTCGGTATATAATCGGTATGAATACTCGCTTTATGAGAATAAAGTAGTGCCTTGGACCACGCCCAGAGATTTCAATTTACATCTCTCGTGCGCACACCCAACTTTTCTTGCGACTGACAAAAAAGCAAATATCACTCGAGAAAGTTATTTCAGTAATTTTCTTCCTCTGTCAAATTTCTATGATTCTCACGGAATCAAACATATTGTTTCGCTAACGATCGCAACCATTTTCTCTATGCTGTTTGTGTTTATAGTACCAACGAATCGATATCCGACTTTAATAGAACGAACGCACATTGTGTGTTTCAAATAAGTATTGACTTGTCATAGGATCTACGGAATGATCCATTCTTCGAGTTTCCATTCTTCGAGTGAGAGAAACTGGCCAAAGTTTCTCCTGTTTAATCAATTACCGATTCGTCGAATTGAGGAATTTTGTTTGCTTCGTCCGCCTTCGTTTTCGGTTCAACGAAACAAAAGCTCAGCTACCCTCTGGTGCAAGAAACGAGGGAAACGAAGAGACAGAAACCAGAGAAACCGGAGAATATTTGCATCGAAAACTGGATTATAAAGTTTCGTTGTGTTATCACTACTTAAAAGATTAACGTTTCCTCGTGCAATGCGCGTCGGGAATTCTAATCGTGTTCATTAACACTTTGAAACTCGATCGAGGGTCTTGGTCTCTTTCGTGAACAAGAAAAATTACCCTTCGTTTTTTCGCTTTCTCTCACTGTCTCTGTCTGTGTCTCTCCCTGGATACTGATTAGAATTCTATGTTCCACAGGAAACTGTCATAAATAAGACCTCCACGATGTCTCAATCGGCCATTCTTTTAACAGTAACAGTTTGCACGACTGCACCCGTAATAAGTGTTCTTCTCCCCATGCTTATTTATTAGTAAGTATATCTTGTAAGTAATAAAGAAACGTTTCAGTCATCTTGCGAAATGTACGTTCTTGTTCTTGATTTTACTCCATGATCCATTGATGGTATGTCACGCGATAGAACGTATATTTTACAGTAATGAAAGAACGTATATTTTACACTAATGAAAGAACGTATATTTTACACTAATGAAAGAACGTATATTTTACACTAATGAAAGAACGTATATTTTACACTAATGAAAGAACGTATTCTCCGGAGGTGATAACCTTAATCGGCTAATGAAATCGCCTCGCTTCTGTCTTCTGTTTTATCAGTTTTATTCTCATCATACATCACTTGTTATCTGACAACAGCATTTTAGCCAAATCAGATAATTTTTATGTTGCTTAATGGTACGAATGGTTCGAGTGTTAATTCATGCGTTCTATTTTCTTCTTTTTCTTTGTTTTTTGTACAGCAAATTCTGCGGACATTCCAGCTTGCAGAAGGAGATTATCTAAGGGACAACTTGGGAAAAGGAGATTGACAACCGACCAAGAGTGATCGAACAATTATCGTTATTATCGTTGCTTGTTTACCTGATTGTTAGAAGAAATATATATATATATATATATATATATATATATTCGCAGTAAAAAGAAACACAGATTGCTATTTCCACAATACTGATTCATCTGCAATTGAATGAACGGACGAGCGTGCGTTTCAATCAACAACTAACAATTTCACTCAGAACGTCTCCTATGGAAGACACAACCAACGTCTACCAGCAACGTCTTCATTATGCAAATTTTCTATTCTCGTCTACAAATCGTATTGCACTGACAATAATAGTACCTGTAGCACAACATTAACCGTAAAATTATGAAGAATAAATGCACGACGATCTGTAATTCGTGAATAAATCTTTACGATTGGTGGTAGATTACCTGGCACCGATTAAATAAACTTTTCGGCGCGGTGAATAACAACGTCATTATACGAATATGTTCTCAGCCGAGGAACCGATAACCGGGACGACAACGTACGCAATGTGTTGTATGGGCTACGTTTTCGCTGCATCCCGCCGATAATTTTAGGGAAATGGAGAACGTCGGGTTGGATAATTACTAGGAGGTATCACAGCGGAGGTGTGTTTGTTAACGTTGGCTATTGAATAATAATTTCGACCAGGCAGCCGTGAAATCGAGTCGGAGAGTTTGGATAAAAATGTCGGGCCCGTCGTCACCGATCACGCTC
>NIPQ01037704.1:0-11188 GCA_002806875.1 Lepidotrigona ventralis hoosana | reverse complement strand
CAAATCGAAAAAAAAAAAAAGAAAAAAAAAAAAGAAAAGAGAAGTGAGCCTCGCGTAGACAAGATAGACGGTACAAACGCGCGGCTTAAATACTCGACAAAACGAATTCCCCGCTTCCTCGATCGAGCACCGTACACGCAGGAGAGAAACGCGATTCTTTCGAGCGTACGACTTCTAAACCAGTTTCCACGTCGTTCCGTTGCCCCGCGCGCCGGTAGAAATTGCTTCTTCTTTTCTAAGGCAAGACCTTTTTGCGCGTGCAGCAGAACGAAAAAGAATACCGCGATACGCAAGAAGAGGAGGAAGCAGAATAGGAGTGGAAAAATAAGAAAAAGAGGACGAAGCAATGGAAAGAGGAAAGAAGAGGGAAGAAGAAGAAGAAGAAGAAGAAGAAGAAAGAAGAGTAGACGCGGTCGGAGACACTCGGACACTCGTTTTTT
This sequence comes from Lepidotrigona ventralis hoosana, assembly GCA_002806875.1. NCBI lineage: Eukaryota > Metazoa > Arthropoda > Insecta > Hymenoptera > Apidae > Lepidotrigona > Lepidotrigona ventralis. The sequence goes on along the minus strand of NIPQ01037704.1, from coordinate 10,748 downwards.
ATGTCGCCTTTCAAACAGGTTTTACATTCGGCCAATATTGTCGTAGTAAAGTGTTCTTGTTTACCGTGTCGATAAGCTTGTCGCGTATCTTTTAAGCGGGTGCGCTTGTTGGGCGCCAATGGGCGCGGAGAACGTACGAGGGAAGGAGGCGAACTCGGCTCCCTCTCTCGTCCGTCTCGTTTCCACTTTCGCCCGCAAGTTTGAGTGGTGGCGCGCGCGAGACACAGAGTCGAACGTCGCTAGTGGGCCGCGGGGTTGAGATCTTGGTTCCTCGGAGAAGAGAAATGGACGAAGAAAAAAAAGAAGAAGAAGAAGAAGCAGGAAGAAAGAAGAAAAGTGAATTGGATGGATTCTGCAATTCTTTCCATTATATTTATCATATTATATATTAGATTACATTTACTATATTCAGTTAGCATTTCAATCCTCTACATTTTCTATAACGAAGAAGAAGGTTTACCTTTCAGAATTTCTCAAATCTTTATATATTTATGTTTCTTTTCCTTTTTCTTTCTTAAGTCTTCTTCCCTCTTTTTTCTTTTATTTGTTTCGTCTTTTCCTCCCCTCCTTTTCTTTTTAAATCACGCGGTCCTAGTTCGTTTCACCGTGGTATTTTTCTCGCGCACGAATCCTCGTCATCATTCTCCCTTGTGGTTCAATCCGAGGAACGTTGCGTCACTCGACGAGAGTGCCCGTCAACGGGACGAGTCAACACTTGTTAGTGTAACAACACGATTAATATGTAAACTCGCGCACGCGAAATTGCCTGTCTATAGCGGCTAAAATGAAACTGGGGTAGAAGTAGTCGACGCGCAAGTTTAGACGAAAGTTTTTCCACTATTGTGAATTACACGGATTCTCGAGTTGCTCAATCTAAGCGGACGATATGTTTCACATTGTGTCGTCACACCATTAACAACGAAATACATTGCCGTTCGTAATGAAAATCATTCGCAATCAAACTTCATGGAACTTTGAAAATTTCCATTATTTACAATCGAACTACAGCATTTCTACACTACTAACTGCAGAAATCTCGTATCGTACAAATGAAGCGCGGAACTGAAAAAAAGAAAATTCTTCGCTAAGAAGAACAAGCGTTTTTTTTTTTTCTAATCACTGTATTCTACATTTGGATCCTTTTCGAGCAGATTATTTCCTTCGATCGGATCGCATGAACTTCACCGGATGGAAAATATGTATTTTAGAGGGCGCACCAGTGTGTGTGTGTGTGTGTGTGTGTGTGTGTGTGAGAGAGAGAGAGAAGAGAGAGCAGTTGCATCTCGCGAAACGCAAATAGATCGATAGATCGATGTAACGGGTGCGTAAACACGCGCGCGGGCATAAGTTTAGCCGCAACGGTGGTGAACAGAGATCGCTTTCTGCGCCGAATTCCCCGTAAAGCTCGACCACAGATATCGGAGGAATTGGAAACTCGTCAATGGCGTTCCAGCCGGGAATGCTACTTTCGTCAAAAGTGGAAGAATACAACCGACCTCGGCCAGCATGGCGGGAGGGTGGCAGCATTCTAAAGCTCCTCTACGGGGGTGAGGATCACAGTTGAAACGCCCTATTACCAGAAACTAATAACCAACCGTAGCTATTTTTAGAGACGATCGAAACGGATATCGAAACGATAGTGAAACTGTCTGTCTCATATGACTAATAAATCAGACATTCGTGCAATTCTCCGATGTGCGACGACCGAAAGAAATAACATTCAGAAATATAAAAATTCACTTAACAGAGATTTATAATTGAAAACTGCTGTCTCCCAGCATCGAACTGAATCGAAGTTGAAAAGTGAAAAAGTGAATCTTCAATTTTTCCCTGCAAAGTACAGCAAAATTTACCAGCCTGTTAATAATGGACAAGCGGATAACGAAACCACAGATAGTCCAGTCATAATCTTCTCTGTTAAATATTACAGAACATTTCGCGTACTTATTATTAATCTAAATTACGAGGATAGGCTTGTTAATTAAGTAACATGAAATCTGAATGGGTTTTAGAAATGTTCCAAGCAACGTTGCGACAAACGCGAACACACTGAGCATTGTTGAAGCGATGGCCGGTATCAAAGAAACCTTTCCTGACGAGGGTGCACCAAGAAAAAAAAGCAAAGCACTAACGCACCCTAAGAACTAACGACGAACATCGAAAAATATTGTCAAGCAAAAAATAAGGAGAAGGAAAAAGGATAGTATATGCGATAGTATATGTTTCTTTTTCGAAAGGAGAAAGATCGAGGATAGGGAAAAGGGAAGGCGAGACCGAAACAACGAGCGGAACGATGTCAGCGGGGCAAGCACGTGAATTAAGCGACGTTGGAAATTAACCCCCTTAAGCCACCCTCTAGATTTACCCCAGGTGCTCGTCAGTGTCCGACCCTGAAACCGTGAGCGTCGTAAACTCGCTCGCTCGCTCGTTCGTTTTACTGTCGTAAGAGGACTGACTGGCCTCTGGAATCCCGTGCGGCATTCGAACAGCAAGAATCGTGATTAAACATTAACAGACGCCGCCTTCTTAGGATTCCTCGGTCGGTTTTCGAGATCTTTGTATCTCTGATTCTTCGCGTTCTCGCAACTGTCATTAGTGACCTACCTCCAGGAAAATTCTCCCCCCTTTTCTTCCTTTCTTCATCAATTTGAATCGATCTTTACGGAAATTTATACCTCTGTGAGTACAACTGGAGGAGGAAAAAGTAAAATGAAATCCTGGTTAGAAAATTATTTTATATGCTAAATGCATTAAACGGATGTTTCGCGTATATATTTTTGGAATGCATGAAGTCAGGTGAATTTCATCGATTAGAATATTTTTAACTAATAGCGAATAACTAATGTACATTATGTACATTATAATTTAATGTGTTGAGAAAGATCTTTAGCTTTTCATTAAACAAAATATCGACACTGTGTGATTATATTGTAGTTATAAATCTACCAACCCCCATTACGGAGATGGTTGACCAGCATGAATACATGTCCCACTAAATATATTAACTTTTATAATTGGATAATTTATTAAAAATCGAATATTCAAAACTACACGATCTACCATCGCCCAGCATTGTCAGACAAATCTTAACAATATAACTATTTGCAACGATCTATATTGTTCCTTATTGTAGCAATCAACGTGTCAAGAATGGGCTATTCTAGATCTCGATTCTAAATCGTTTCGCTGTTCGTACGAAATCGTAGAACGATGGTCGAAGAAACGAGAGCGGGAGAAGGAAAGGGAGCGGTGGCGCGCGATTCGAAAGATGGGATCAGCAAAGATTGTCGAAACGTGCCAAAAAACAGTGACTCCGCAGATCTCGGTGCAAACAATCGGCGTTACCGGCTTGCAACTCTCTCACGGTATAAAATTAGCCGAAAGGGACTTTGGCAAACAATCATCGCGTTGCTTTGGAGAACGTACAGGCACGAAGGAGGCAGAAGAATGAAACCAGTATTTGTCGACCAAGTTTACCGACCATGCTTTTTATCTCGTATTTGTTCCCCCCGCGTTGGTACAGTTATAGCAAATGAAAAACCAAACTGTCCCAACCGGACTCGTTTTTCACTCCTTACACTCCTTATCTTAAAAGCCAAAAAAAAAAAAAAAAGCGTAATTTTCCAACCCCTCGTCCATTCCTCATTCTTCTCTTGTCTCTTCGAATTGAAACAGACCAACGATACCGAAAAGGTGAATTGCACTACGCTTCATGTTTCGTTCAGTTGCTCGTCTGTATAATTTATTCCTAAATTAAGAATCGAGCAATAGTTCATTAGCATAATATTATGAACAGTTCCGTAGAATTATAGAAGCCGTGTCATACAAATGTAAATACGGTCATTTGTATGATCGCACACGATGAAAATATTAGTCTTTCAATATGAGATGTCGAGTTGGACCATGGACTTTGGAATTCTTGGAATTTCATCGAATTTCATTATCGATCTCTATTGCGAAGTAAAACTCAGTTGTACTTGGATAATTCAATATTTGAATGATTGCTGGTGTCGTCTATAATTCAACAACACTATCCGAGAGTTAAGAACCAACGTTCCGTTAACGCGACATTTCTTCTCGATCGATTTCAACCATCAAATTGTATTCTTCAATATTGGAATTACGGGAGCTTTCCATTACTGTGCCTTCCGTTCGGATTCTACGATCTTTTGGATATTCGAAGAAATTGAAGGCTAAATATGAAGTGTGTATTATAATAAATGATTACTCGATCAACACTCTAGAACCGTGAAAGAAGGGTCTACGATCTACGATTCCTGTTCATGAAGTTCTCAATCACCAACGGGTAAATTATCCTGAACGGAAACGGAGCCGCGAATTCCAAAACCGGGAACATTCTTCCCCGCAGATGGATCACCAATGACCTCGACTTGAAATGACTTTGACCGGTGAAAGCGCGAGGCTTGGAAAGATATTTGAGGGGGCTGGTTTTGGCCGATGGTGTCACGAGGCACGTGCGGAAGCCGAGAGCTGCAACCAGAGGCCGAGAACAGAACCGGGGGAGACGAATACTAGACTGAACTGAAAGAAAGAACAGAAAGAGAGAGAGAGAGAGATAGCTCTGAGAAAGAAAGAGAAGCAGAAGGAGAAGGAGGCAAAAGCGGTTCTCGTGGAAATTACCGGGCCGACTACTACTATACTATACGGCCCTGAAGAGCGCGTCATCCCCTTTAACCGGGGGATTGAATTTTTCCCCGACGTGGAGCTCCTGGCACAGGGTGCGCACGACTCCGACGGCCTGAACCCACCCTAACTCGCCCACCACTCATACCATCCCTCGCGTTTCCTAACAGAGAAAGAGAAAAAGGGGGTGGCAGTGGGAGAAAGAGAGGCAGGCCCATCCCCTTTTCACGGACAATAATTCTCCAGTGGTCGCGGAGGGTTGCCCGTGGCAACTCTTCAGCACGCCGGAGACGAGCTGACGAGACGAGCGCGATGAAATTGTCTCCTGCTCTCGCCCACACCCCCTTTCCTACATTCTCTCTTTCTCTTTCTCCCCGTTTTCTCTTTCGCTCTCTGTCAGTGTGCTGCTGCTGCTACTGCTGCTGCTGGTGCTGCTGGTTGTACGTGGTTGTAGGAGGCAAAAAATGCAAGAGCAAGGAGAGGTGGCGAGGGGACAGGCGGCTGAAAAAAAAATAGAGAGACGGCGAAGGAGAAGAGGGGAGAGGGCACGGGGGCGCAAAGTAACGGCCGGTGGGGTGAGTTCGTTGGGAATTTCGCGTATCTTCGACACCGGGGGTGGCCGCGTTTAATCCTCCCGGCTGTATGCGAGAAGAAAGAGCCCTGCAGGGGTTGCGATTAAGAATCGGCACACTACTTTGGCCAATGTTTTCTTTTCTTTTTTTCTTCTTCTTCTTTTCTTTCCTTTCTTTCAGTGCCGTCTTCAAAGCCGAAATATGTATGATCTCGCGGAGTTATTTCGACTTATTTGTAGTCGAACGTGGTATGTATTCGGAAGGGTGCATCAGATGATACGAGCGATAATCTGGTTGGCAAGATGTATAAGGATGGGTCAATTGATTGTAGCTGTAGGGCAGTTAAGTAGTACGAGTAGGCATATCTCAGACGCTGATCGAATTTACACTAGTTGCGTAAGTTTGTGTCTCATGGGTAGTTAATTTATGCTTGTTAACGTGGAATGACATGTGTATTTGTTCCTTAAACAGAATATGCTAAGATATTCTACCGATATTGTAAGTGTATTAATACTACAAGTTCCATATAGTTTGCAGTGTATGTTAAAATATACTGTGTCACAGTGTCTTTGACACGTTCGTTATTAATTCATTTGTGGAACTGTTCATCGCAAGTTTCCTTAATTTCCTTCCCTTCTTTCGAAGCAGAAACAGTTCCAGGCAACGTCAGAGGCAACGCATTTAATTTCACAAAAAAGTAATCGTAAATTTCGACAGATATCAAGATTCAAATACAACATTTTCTCTCCAACTGAACGAGTGAACTTAAGAAATTAAACGAAAGAGAAACTAAATTTAATAAATTAAATATGTAGACAAGTTTTAGACGAGAACGATATTAGTAACGTTAGAAATAAAGTAAAAATATATGTAATAACGACGAATTAGTCGACTAATCACGCAAGACCAAATTGCAATCAATCCTCTATTTCCTCGCCAAGGGACTTCAAACGAAATAAATACTAGTTTACACGTTTGACAGATATTCTTGCCGAGAGAGGTTGGATTTCCGAAAAGAAGGGAAAAGAAAAAGGAAAAAGAAGAGAAAAAGCGAGGACACGAAGAGAAGAGAAGAGACGAAACAAAAACGATAGGAAGGAGGCAGATAAAAAGGGGAGGATCTTGAAAAGGTAGCCGACGTGTTCGCTTTGACGGATCCCCGTGTCGCCTCAACGACCAAGCGGATTAGCGGCGGATCGTGTGCGTCCGGCCGTAACGAAGCGCTCTTCGCGAACGCGGGCAGGCGATCGGTAGCCAGAAAGAAGCTGAAACTCCGTGGCTGAAACAGCAGCCCGAGTAAGACGGGAATCGTGTATTCAACGTGTATAATTCGATCGGCGCCCAAGCCTAATCCAATGGAATATTTTGACATTGGTGGCTCACGGTTGAACAAACGCCAGCGTGTGCCAGAAGATAGATGAAAGGGATGCAGCAGCACACCGCGATGGTACACGTCCATCGACCTGCTCTCGCCCAAGTGCCTGATTGCGTAGGCCCCTTAATTGACGACGCGAGAATCGAGTTAACTTCGCGGGGAAAGTCCTCGAAGCGGGAACGATGGAATTATAGACAGAAATTCAGACCGCGGTGACGAAAGGCTTATCGAAAGAGAGTGGGACAGACTCGTAACACGTGTGAAATTAACAACTCGATGGACAACAACCTGACAGACAAATATAACAGTTAGAAATTCCACGCTCCCCAAACACATTGCAGACACATAGAATGTATGCGCGAGAGATCTGCGATACGAACGAAGGATATACGTAGCCTGTATTTGGTAGAAAAGGTTAACAACCGAGAGCAACACGTAGCGAATGTAAACGCGGCTAGAAACCGATTAACCAACCGGGTGAGCGGGGGTAGGAGGGGTGCACCCGCGGCGGAGCTCCTTAATTTACCCACAAATGATCATACAGAAGCGAATCAGCATTGCGGGCTTCTTCCATATCCATTTCGCGTAAAGAGCTTAACGAGGGGATTACAGGCGGTACTATCGGATCGCGACAAAAGGGAGACGCGTCGCCGATTTGATATGGAACGCCCAGAGGATGCACACCAGCCTAGAGCACGTGTAGCACACGATTGCTCCGCACTGCGTGTGCGCCATCATCGCGTACCGTTTAACACACGGAGCTTGCGCTATCGTCGACTGTTCGAAACCGAGATCCAGTCCGTCACGTCTCTGCCAACGCACCATTTTTTGACAATCGCTGAACATCGTATTATTACCGTCTCCCTAACTGTGAGTGTGTGTGCTCAGAACTGCTCGCGAAAGCGAGCTTGAAAACACCCGCGGAAACCCTTTACGAGTAGGCGATCATCATGGACCGGTTGTGTATAATATTCTTCTTCAAACGGTCATTCGGCAAATTTCGAAATACTTTGCACGTTGTACGAGATATTGATTTATCATGGTTAATTCGATGTACTTGCGAGCATCGGGCGATATCGAGTTTTCCCGTTCGTTTGAATCAACTCGTATGGTGTTGAATAATTAGAATTTCATTTTTGCCTTTTTAATTTTATTCTTCTTCTAAATGCGACGATATTAAATTTCACGTTTATATGTAAAGGAAAAATAGTAGGTGACGTAGTACTAAAATATTTATCTGGACGAAAGATATTACAATTTTTATCGTTTTAGAATTCAACTATGAAATCGTCAACAGATTATAGTTAACATTGAACATCGTTTCTGACGTACATAAGTCACTTGCAATTAATATCACAGCGAGACTGAACTGTCACGAATGAATTCTCATATCATCTAAATCATTATACTATTCGCCGTAATTTAACGTATAAAACGTTTTAAATCATATTCGTAGAAATAAAATCCACAGGCTAGTCGCGACCATATTGATCAAGTTTGAAATAAATCTAATAGAGTGTGCTCGTTACATCACGTACATCATCCAATTTTTTTCAAATCATTTTCCTGAAAAAATACAAACATCACGTGCAACACGGTCAACGTTGATCGAGACTAAAATAAATCTAACACGTACGTGAACGATAATGTTCATTGTAATGGCCATTTTTCAAGCTACATCCCTTAAAAAAGGGCCAACGTTTCAGATGAAAAGAAGATCCAAGAATTCTCGGGAAAGGGTGATTCGAGCTCCAAAACGAATTCTTATCTCCGAATGTTCCAGTTTTGTTAACGATTGAACGCGATAGTTCCATGGCGTCATCTCTTCCTTTTCTCTTCTCTCATCCCCCTCCCGCCTGCATCCACCGAGTCACGTCTGCGGACGAGGTGGAATCATGGGGTGATTCAGACCTCGTGGTGAGAGAGGAAGAGAGACAGAAGAGAGAGAGTAAGCTCCGAGGGAGGCATAGGACAATACTATCTCCGCTGACTCAGTTTATGGCTGATCATTCGACCCTGGCTCTCTCTCTCGTTTTGTCCAAGTGTTTCCGTCCTTCTGTCTCCTTTTCTCTCTCCCTCTCCTCCTCTTTACTCCTTCTCCCATATCCTCTCTCTCTCTCTCTCTCTCTTGGTATATAGATATGTACACACGTATAATATATAGCGGCGCACACTGTCGGACCACGCGTGTGTGCAGAAATATGTAGACACCCCCTGCGCACATAGCGCGCATGTAAGATCGTCTACAGGGTGAGGCGTTCGAAAGTTAGCTGGACGCGTGTTCCTTGATCGTGAATGTTCGAATTTTAATTCAATCGGTTCGTTCGCACGAGTCTCTAACACTCAATTTATTTCAAGCCCACACTTTTTCTTCTTCTCCTTCTCGAAGGGAGAAACATAATTAAAACAGAATAAAGTCTAAGTAGAAATTTCATTTTCGTCCGCTAAATATCGTTAGTAATCTAGTTTGTATATTTTATATATTTGATACGTGAGTTAACATAACCAGTGATAGTTAACGTTACGTGAAATACACAGACTTTCCAATAACAATTTCCAATATTAATAATGAGCTCTCTTTGCGAAAGATTGAATTAAGCATGAAATACAAGCGAAAGTATAACCAAACATTTCGTCTCGGTTTTCGCTGATTCATGCTTCTAAAGAAACGCAGTCTTTCGATAGTCTATAAATATTAATAGTAGTACGTGATCTCACGTGATGATGACTCGCAAAGATCTTTGAATCTACAAAATATTTCTATTCCTTCTCTTGAAGATTCTTTTTTTTTTTTCCTTTCGAGAGCAATTTACAATTCACAATCAATGGCATAGGAAGAAAGGAATCGGGAAAAGGAAGAACGCACGGGCAACGTTAATTTGTTTAATTTCACCGTGTCAACGACAGGTGTCAATCGTACGAGTTGTCGGCACACAATACTAAACACTCGTATTTAAACCGGTTGTGCATAATTCATGATCAGCAGCGCAAATATCGCGGGAGCTTCAGCCTTTAAGATCGTCCGAACGTGGATAGAAAATCGTGACAGGCAGACAGACGCTCATGAATTATTGCTGTACTCTGTGCACACGACCTATCTAAATTTAACGATAATAAGGCGCACTCGCATCGACGCATAGCAATGCTGCCGAAGGTTTAACAAACAAAAAACCACCCGAGATTCTTCTAACCTTCGTCCGTCGAACTTCTTTGCATTTCGTCTCGTATTTTCTATCATACGTAGGCTCTTTTGCATAGACTCTATTCATAGTACGTGTAAAATATATTCTTATTTGTATTAAGAGTGTCTTTATTTTTTCGGCAATAATTTCTTCTTTTCTTTCCCCCCCTCCTCCAAGACATCATTAAAATACAACCGTCTGTCCTTGAAGGCGTGTTTTATTTTTATCAACTGTCTCTGTTACACGCAGTAATTCCTGTTTTAAAACATTACACTAGAACGTAATTATCTATCCTTGAAGTTTTATTTCTTTTTTATCAAACGTTTCTTGCTGCAAGTAATAATCTGTTTCAAAACACTATTAATGTATGTATAATTATCTATCCTTGAAATCGTACTCGTTTCACAAACACTATCACGCGCTATGTACTATAGATAGTAATAATCTACTAAATATATTACATTCTTTGTATCATATTTCCGATATAACACTGATATATATATTTTCAAATAATTTCACATTTATTCTACTCATCGGCAATAAGATCATCTGGCATTGTGATATTTGGCTTAGATTAATCAATTAGATTATTTTCACGAAAATTTCGAAGCTCCTGTCAAATATAATTCCTAATTTCCTGATTTGTCTTTTTCAAAAATATTCCCATCGCCATGCACATTTCACACAAATTCTAAAACACAGTAATGTACGCTATATTTTTATTTTTAAAACATAGCATATATTAGAAATATATTACATTGATCTAAAAATAGTATCATGCTATATTGATGCTCGACAAAAACGGATCTTCTATCGCGTTTGTCACGTTCGTATATTTAATATATCGAGAGAGAGAGATATATATATATATTACTTGTCTCTTAAATCTTGCTTTCATCCAATCATCTTCCTTTACAAGAGAACAGAGAGAAAAAGAGAATTAACCGCTCTTAGGGGATGAGACGATATCGGGAA
>NIPQ01037697.1:0-11391 GCA_002806875.1 Lepidotrigona ventralis hoosana | reverse complement strand
AAAAAAAAGAAGAAACAACGAAGCAAGAAATTATCGGCGGTTTAAAGATGATTTTCTCCACGGTCGACGCCTCACCGCCTGCCCCCTATACACATGTACTTTGTTCCCCTCGTTATTAACCCTATCTTCGAAACGAATCACTGTAATACGCCTGTAATGTGTGACAATTCCGGTGATTTGTATCTGGTTGCTCGCACGCGGAAGTTACACACGCCGTGTATGTACCTATACGCGCGTACACGCTCGCGCGAGATGTTATAAAGATCCGCAGCATCTTACTTCAACCGCGCTCTCCCTCGTGCTCGTTTGAAAAAAATTTTTATCGTACCGAGGAAATAACCGTCCTCCATAACGTAGGAGTTTTTTTGTTTTCTTTCTTTTTTTTTTCTCTCTCTCCCTTTTTGATAAAAATAGATTTTTATCGTTTCTCTGGCTTTGGCTTGTCAAGCCAAAGTAGAAGTGTTCGCCCTCGTATTCGAGGAGGGATACGATTCGTTACAGTGGAACAACGAGAGGATCCATTTGCATTCGGATAATTTGAATGTCACAAAATTTTACGAGCCGATCACCCGGTACCTGGTGGGTACTCGATACCCACGGCACGTCCCGCAGCCAACCGACGAGGACGAAAGGAGAAAGAAATTATCGGCGATTTAAAGCTGATTCCCTGATCGGTCGACGCCTCCTCGGCCCGGCGTCTACACCGGGTATTCCGTAGCCTGGTTATTACGGTTATCACTTTCCAATCACTGTAATACGCTCTTAATGCGTGACGATTCACATGATTTGTGTGCTTCGAGAGGGGCGAGAATAAGAGGCCGGTCGAAAATGGGGGCGGCCGCGGTGGCGGAGGGGGATGAAGAGGAGTGATGAAGAAAATGCGAAAACGCGCGAGCTGTGGTTGAAGCGGGATTTCAACGTGTCCCACGTGCGTTTGAGATTATTGACTGGACGAAGTAGCTATGTTCTAGTAACTAAATTTGAAGAAAATTAATTCAACACCAATTTGGCCAAGAATTTGTTTTTCGAAGAGATTTCCTTTATGATCTGTTATCAGCGAATGCTTTAATTCGTACTCATAGACAATTTTCAAACGTTGCGCTCGCTTGTACGAGATTCCATCCTTGTAATGGACAGATTTTATAATTTGATAATTTAAAACATAGTAGAACCTCCGAATCAATTAATTTTCAGTCTTGTGATATGCGAAATTCACCCAAGCAAATAAAAATAGAGCGCGAGGAAAGGCAGAAAGCAAGACTTGCTCAAGGAATTTCTGAATGATTTTTAATACGACGGAGATTTTCTTTGATTTGACGAATCATGTTTTCTCGTCAAGCAGACGCGAATCCAACCTAATCTGATAATTAATAAAGGAAAGCAATCTAGAGTACAACCTCGTTTAAATTCCTTGTCGATCTCCCATTCATGATGGATTTATTAATAGTTTGTCGTTCTGTGTGAGCTCAATAGTGGATAAATATATTAAAAAATAGTGTTAGATCAATAGTGGATAAATATATTAAAAAATAGTGTTAGATCAATAGTGGATAAATATATTATTATATTATACTATAATATAATATATTATCCATTATAGTGGATACATAATATACACAATAGTGTTAGATCAATAGTGGATAAATATATTAAAAAAAAATTAGGAGATAAGTATAGTGAGAAAGAAATTAGTAAACAAATATACTATAAAAATGAATATACTATAATATAATATATTATCCATTATAGTGGATACATAATATACACAATAGTGTTAGATCAGTAGTGGATAAATATATTAAAAAAAAATTAGGAGATAAGTATAGTGAGAAAGAAATTAGTAAACAAATATACTAAAAGATATTGGTTGATAAATATACTACAAATTAAATGTACTGTAAGTTAAAAATTCGAACGGAATACAAAAATAGGAGACAGCACGTTGGGAAGAGAAGATAAGTGATTGGAAGGAAGGGGAAACCCCGAATCTGACCAGGTGCACGGGGAATACCCCCACGTACGTGCCCTCATTGGCTTGCCTGGCCGTTTAAACGAACCTCCTTGCGAAAATTAATTGACATATCGATCGACGTCGATACGTATACCATGCAGCAGGCTTCTCGTTTCTGTTACTACTACCCAACAGGACCAAAACGAAATAATAAATATCCTCGTTCCTCTTCTCGATCGAGAAATCAAATGATTAAGGAAGAAGAAGAAGAAGAAAAAAAAGAAAAGTTCCTGCGAATGAAAATTAATCACTTAACTTCCAAGTACCAAGTTTGTTTTATTCGCTGGTCTTCTTAACGATGAACAAGAAAATAATTATATCTGCACAAGATGCTGATTGATAACGAAATGAGTATTACGCACACGATGTCACTTCGTTTATTATAAAAAAAAAAAGATTATCATAAATTAGTTAATGGAGGAGAAGTGTGCGGCGTCAGGGGATTAATAAAATTTCTGCTTACCGTAGAAATGGATCAGGAAATTAGCAGAATATCTGCACGAAACACGAAGAGTAGGTAACACGACCTTTAATCGCCTCCTCAAATCAACGAAAACGAGCATCGAACATTAATATGTACTCTTATGCTTTCGGGGCACGGAGCACGATAAAAGGTCTTCCCTGGCTCGTTGTAATTAATTCACACCTACGTTCTGAGGCAGATCTCCTGGGTGGAAGGCACGATGGAGGGAAGAGAGTAAAAGAAAAATCGGGGGGTGGTCCATCGAATGGAATTCAACGTGCACGATAATAAAAATATGCCTCTCTCGAATCGCTCGTGTCGGAGTTTAGCGATCTCGTTCGACATTGTTTATCGTTGCTTTCGTGCCGCTCACGCAGCATGGCTGTGTAAAGACGATGATACAGGGTGTCCTGAATAATGTGATGATATTATGATATTATCATCGATCGAAGGGGATGATTTTACGTGGAGGAAGCAATTCGAAAAGAGGAAATTCTGAGAGAATTCAATTGGAAAATTTATTTCATTAGATCCTAAATGAGAGAACTTACTTTACTATCGTTTCATTTCTTTGGCAAAAGGCAATTAAATTTGAATTGCCAATTTTTCTATTAGAACTTGTTTCTATCATTTTATATCGGAATCGAACTCTCAAATCAATCTCGCCAGTTGCCAACGAAACGCGAGCACCCTGTATGCCGCGACGGTCACGATTAGGAACGAACGGTTGAGGATAATGTAATAACGAAAAAAAGGGCTTGTAGATATAAAAATAAATAGTCAGGGAACGGAGAACCCGACATGCCACACGCAGAGATCACGCGAGACGTGTTTATAGTAATGAGCCTTGTCGTTATTTGTCCAGCGAAAGGGATTTATCGAGATACCNTCTTCTTCTTGTGGTTCTTCTTCTTCTTCTTCTTCGTCATCGTCGTCGTCGTCATCGTCAACCTCGTAGTCGTAGTCGTCGTGCTTATCTTCTTCTTCTTCTTCTTCTTCTTCTTCTTCTTTCTCGTCTTCTACAAGAAAGTCTCCTTATTTTCATCTTTGTTGTTTGCTTCCTTTCCTCTTTCGTTCGTTGCGAGAATGGCCATTCAGTTTCTCCCCTGTTGCGGCTTTTCAGACGATCCGCTCGTATGAAAGGTTCGCGGCGAGTATTACTCGAATTGAAAAACGCGCAGGATCGGTGAGCGTGAGATGCCTCGCGAGCTTCGAGCCGGAGGAGCTTTATGGGGTATTAAATGGAAAGGGAGATGCGCGACATTGTTGAGACGCGTGTGTTCTCCGCTAATGAAAGACCGCCTTTTTACGAGCATGCCGGTTAGTTTGCATAATCAAATTAAAAGAGCCGACGTGAAATATTAAAGTAGTGGTGTACGTTGTTGTTCGACGACAGAGAGAGAGAGAGAGAGAGAGATTTCTCGCACGAAAGTGTTCTTCTTATTCCTTTCCTTTTCTTTATTATTTGAAGTTAGCAACAAAGTTGGTCGAACTTCAGAATGAAATGTAGAAATCTAACTCGAACGAGAGGAATCGAAATTCACGGAAATCCACCGATCGTTCAAATCCACAAAACATGAACGAATAAAAGAAATTCTGAATTGATCTACTAGTTCATTATATGTATGTGAACTGTCTGTTTCCGCAATTTGTCGAGCTGTGCAAGATGCGAGAAAAGCCTTCAACATCCACGCGGCAGATGTTAGAAACTAGTTAGATCATCTCGCGATCAGCATCGTATCGATTCGATATCTCGAATCTGCATCGTTTTTAATTACAGCATTCGCGCCTGCTAAACAATTATCCTCGAAATCGTCGGGTTCCTCCTCCTCTTCACCTCCTCTCTCTCTCTCTTTCCTTCTTGTTTCATTTTTATTTTCACGAGCCCTTCGGGAGAGTGTCGGAGAGTGTCGAAGAAAGGGGAGAATCGGCCGGTCCGATAGGGGCCACGTCTCTCGTGTAATTTTCATCGAGTGGGTGGATACCCATTATTTCGCATTACAGGCTCCTTACCGGCACCGATCGTCCCGTGGAATCGCGACTTCGCGTTACGTTCGCGCACGTCTTCCGCCTGTTAACACGCTTCCCTGACGCCGCGACTTTAATCTTCCACGCGGCGTGCACCTACCAGAAAGAGAAAGAGAGAAAGAGAGAGAGAGAGAGGAGCTGGCCCCAAGCTGGCGGAGAAGAAATCAAGAGGTGAGGTGAGCATTCTAGAATACTCTCGACCGCGAGCAACGTGCTTTTTTTTAAATTCGACCAGACCAATCTCTCTCTCTCTCTCTCTCTCTCTTTCTTTCTCAACAACTCTTTTGTCCAAATGTATTTAGGGTTAAATTTTAGACTGCCTAGAATGAAGAAGACAGTGTTGATAATGACTGGAATACACCGTCCACACATTTCATTTCGAATAGCGACTTTTTGTTTTAAACTGCCGATTGCTAACGAAACGATCGATACATCGATATTCGGATTCGAGGGAGCATCTTCAGTCGGCGTAACAATACTATCTTTTAATTGAAGGAGTTTCTCGAATGTTTTGGTGGATTATCTTTGGCGTACGTCGCTTATATATATATATATATTTTTCTTATATGAGCAATATTTTCAGATGTTGTGCTCGAAGGAGATCCTACTATTAGCAGTTGTATGTCGATATAAATTCGAGTGGTACGTGAATGATATCATCTGATAATAAATATTAATATGAAAAGCAAAGTATATACGAAAACGTGTGGTATATAATAACCATATGATAACGAAACCGGTTGCTTTCGACGATAGCGAGGAAGCGCGACCGTCTCATAAATCATTTCGCAACAAGATCGCCGGTTTTAGCATGTTAACGTGGCCACAAGGTAGAGTAAATAGTTGATGAAGAAAACGAAAACAGGATGCAAACAGAATATCAGAGAGAAGTTTGCTTAGAGCCTCGCGATAGACTCAACCTGTACTCAACGCGTTGACGTAATTATAGTGATCGATGTGCGTTTGACAAGTGACCGAGCAGAGACTTGCAAAGCTGCAACCTTGTATTTATCTAGAAAAGAGAGAGAGAGAGAAGAATTACGCGCGTAATTCGCCTGTAGCTTGCAACCGATGTTTTATTTCATTCGAGAAGTCAGAGAAGAAGAGAAAGGTCTCCTTATCGTCTGGTTTTTCTAGCCTTTAATGAGAGATTGAACGCAATTCGTGGGTGAACTTATTTACAGGAGAGAGGATAGTGAGAAACGATTCCCATGGTGTCCCATGAAGTGCACGCAGTAGGAGAACAAAAAAAAAAAAAAAAAAAAAAAAAAAAAAAAACAAAAAAAAAAAAAAAAAAAAAAAAAAAAAGAAAAGGAAGAAAGAAGAAGAAAACGCTGGATCGACTGGCGAAGCACAGCTCGTGGAACGCGAGCGGCGTGGAAGACTGTAGTTAGCGACTATTAATATCATCGATCGGGATCGATAGTTGCCTGCGAGGCGTCATAATGATACGGTGGAATCAAGACAGAGCCCCGTCGATGCTCTTCCGATCCACCCGGCCACGTACGCACCGTGCACTGGTGCTACGAGTGGCGCCACTAACGATCGCCGCGAAATCGCGCACGATCGAGTAACCCAACGATAACTTATTCGAAACGATCGATCGGCCAATTATCATTCCGCTAATTGCTCGGGCTAATTCAAGATAATGACAGCCAAATCGGGCTTAGCTCGGTGGGGGATGAGCGCGTGCAAACGCCAAATGGCGAAAAATCGTTTGTCGGCGATATCCCAGCAAGCTTCCACTTTTTCCCATATTCTTGAAACGTCGCGTTGGACAGCTCGTCGAGTACATTAGGGACAATTTAATGGCGTCGATTATGGTTCATTACCGCTTTTTTTCTCGCTTCGAGTCGAAGCGCCGGAGCAAAGGAGTGAAATTAAATTGGACGATTTACGCATCACCAGGTAGAAAGGATAATTACGTACGCAGAGTGGTATATTGTTATTCGAAGTTACACGACGGACAGATTTTTATCCCTGCGACAGATGTCGCTGAAAAATGGTGAAATGCAGAATACAAATGATAAATATGATTGAAACGCGTGTATATATAGATATGGTTTTTTTACCCGTTGGACGTGAAATGTTTCCGCGCGCGTTACGGTAAAAATATTTGTACCATTTTGAGTGCAATGGTAAATATCACGATTCTGCCTGCGGAAAACCGAACAAAATAAAAGCAGGTTACAAACACGGTAAGAAACACGCGTTGTGTCATCGCGTATAAGACGTGTTTTTTGTGGCATACGGTTACTGGTCAGATAAGGAAAGAAAAAAAACGCAATAAAAGAGTCGTCGTGAAGATAGAGAAAAAAAAAAAAACGTCTACGCACTTAAGCTAATGTCAAAAGAGATGCAAACTTACCTCCCAACAATGGTCCTGCGGCGTGTGATAATACGTGAACAATGATCGTTGTAACGTGTGAAGTAATAAAATAACACAACTACCGTAACAAATTTGTGACGTTAAAAATTGCACATTATTCTAGTAATTAATATTACCACTGTTATACGTTCGAAATTACACTACACGCCACGCGTATCCAGCTCCCACAAAAAGTTCGTTACTGAAATGATTCGATTGTTCGAATCGAATATATCGATTACTCATCGATTAGTTTCTTTTGAATTTCACAACTGTATAATGTGACACGGTACAATTACAAATGCTATTGTACTGCATTGAAGCAAATATGATGTTTTCGATTTTTCGAGATTTTATTCGATAGATAAATCAACGATGATAAAATTGCATTAAATAAGAAAATAAGTCAGAGTCTAGGGAATTCTCAGGCCGTTTCACATTGGTGCGTCAAGCACGATTTCCGTTTCAGCCATCTTGGATATTTTAGTTCGTTTGTTCAGCGCACAAGGCAGCGTGGCGCCCGTGATCGATTCGATCCGCGCAGACTCCGGAAAAATAATAAACAAAAGGAGCAATGAATCTTTTCCATCGAAGTTGCCCGATAATGTGTCGTATTTTATCTTTGCTTGTTTAAGTGTTTACACGCGTGAAACAACACCGTGAGGTAAGTTTACGTAACGCAAGACTGTATGTCGTTATTCGAACATACTGCGTCATACAAATAAACCATCCGCTTATATTTGTCCCGAACATTTTCCGTGTAAACTTTAAGAATTTTGAGGTTATATTGACAGTCTATGATGGTCGCGTAACGAGAGGGCTCTAACACGTCGGCGATATTGTAGAAATCGTTCGATTTCTGTGTTCAAGCGAGCTCACGGGATTTGCGCACGGTGCATTCAATTTAGACATTAGTTCCTCTTATTTTTCCTGGTACAAAAGTTTATTGAAAAATAAATTGGCCAGCAATTTGACGCATTTGTTCAAATTGCCATTCGCCAAATTTGTTGGTACGAATTTTCAACCACCCCTTCTACTGCAGCTATTTACATTTGTATCGTAATACTTACGTGATATAATTAGTGATATTTTTTAACTGATAATTTTCCTCTTTATTGCTCGTTAAATGCAATGATTAACGATATGATGTCCTTTTTTTTTTTTCGTTTCCTCGTTACGAACGTTGTTGTAAAATAATCATAAAATTTTTCAATAAAAGTAAGTGAATAATGGCAATTGATATTTATTTACAATTCCGTTTAGAGATATTTTTTGCTCGTATGTGTCGTTTGTACGTTTGTAAACAGTGAGTTATTATTATTATTCTTACTTAAAGTATCTTTGTTTTTAGTTGAAAGATGACAGAAGGTGGTGCCACTAGAATGAAGCGCAATGGCGCTCGTCTTTTTAAAAACCCTCCCCAACCTCACATGTGTATACAAGACTTCATACAGGTATGGCTAGACACAAAAAAGAGCTCTGCACGAAACATTCAAGAAACTTTCAAACTGGCTTTGTTATTTTAGGGCACTGCTGTCCCATGTTACGTGAATGTTTTATCTTGGGAGAAGATCACAATGCCATTGAACCCGTCGCAGCCGGTACGATTTTATGGAGGAATGAGAGTTCGTCCACCACGTACAAAGACAGAGGCAGTAGTATTCGCGGTAATGGCTAATCCCGAAGTTCTTCGAATTAACGGCAAAAACGCTCAAGATCCAAAGGTACTTGTAGTACACAATTGTTATGCTTGAACACATTTATGAAGAACAATATCCTGCATGGCTCTATTTTTGCTGCAGAAGCGTTCCAGCTTGATAGAACTTTTACTAGACTTTGTGGAAAAGATGAATACAGGCATAGTGTTTATGCGGCAGTATACAATACTGAAAGATCGGGATATTACCGGTGAATTGAAAGAAGTTTGGAACGCGGTGCAAGCGAGGCGAGATATGGAGCAACCGCCACCGCAGCAAGAAACATGGATCGACGCGCAGCCACCCGTCCCTCAGTATCCTCAATATCAGGATCATCAGCAGCAAGATTACACGTCGCAACCTCCGCAGTATCACTCGAGTGTAGCATACGGCAGGGCAATAAGTAACGAAGCCATGCATTACGAAGGCTATGGCCATCAACCACAGAATCCAGTAATTACGCAAAACGATCAGATGTATCAATCCGGGCAATTAATACCACAACAATATCATGGAAACGTACCTCGGATCACGCCGATTGCTTCCAGAGATCGTCGAGATAACATGGTGCAGAATATTCCGCAACAAAACTGCCCTGCATATCCAGGGGTGCAGCCACAATATCAATTTCAGCAGTTACCGAGGCAAATGGTACCTCAGTACGTAAATTCGAACGTTCATCCTAACACCGGCCTTAATTACGGGCCAACCACGAACGCCAATGTTAATCCAGCTATGAACACGAATTTAGCAGCACCTTTCCAACAGTATATAACTTACCAACAGCGAATGGACAACGCGATGCACATTGATATGCGCAGAATGCAACCGCAACAGCAGCAGATCATGTGCAATCATGTACAGCCGATTCCACAGTATGAGCCGGCAGCGTCGTACAATATTCAAACTTCGTCGATTAACGTTGTTAGACTAGGTAGGCCGCATATGGGTGTCGCTCAGAAGAACAACGCCAGTAAGAGGCAAATGAATTCTCCTATTCATTCCAAACAATCTTCCTGTACAAATTGTCAGAACAAGGACGCGTCCGAGAATGGCGCGAAACCGAAGAGTCCTGTGAAGGTGTTGCAGCGCGAGATGCCGTCGAACGATCGGCAAGATGCAAATCATCATATACTCAATGATAATAATAAAGTCGCAGAGAAGGATCCTTCGGTGGAAGAAACAAAGAACGTGCAAGTAACGGATTTAGACGAGGAGGTTAAGAAGAATAATGAATCCGATAGCCAGGAGCTATGTAGGAAACCAAATGATACTCACACTTCAGAATCAACGGCAGCGAATACCACGAATTCTGTCGAAGACGGTACGCCTGCTTCTCCGGAGGAGAAGCAACAAGAGATGAAAAGTACGGACGTTCCAAACGGACAAAGTTCATCCGATCAGAAATATTCAAAGTCGAAAGTCACGGTCGCGAAAGGGAACAAGCACAAAGAAAATACAGAGAATAACAGAACGAGTCGGATTGGATTCGTATCTGATCAAAAGAGCGACAGCCCGAAACGTTCTCAGACGGTCAACAGCATCATCAAGAGTGTCTTTAAGATTCATCCCGGCATGTCCGGCGAAGAAGTATCAAACAAGCGAAAAACAAATGGACAGTCGAAGAATAATAATTCTAAAATTAATGGCGAGAACGAAGAGATACAACCGGCATATATGATATTGAAGAAAGCAGACTCAACCACTCAAGAAGAAATAACGAGCGAGTTAGCTCAACTGTCCATTCAAGACTGCAAAGATGCGACCGAGGTTGGTCCCGTGCTCTCGTGATAGTCCAGTTTGTAGCTGGTACCAGGTGCTAGCTTGCAGCTAAACAGCAATCAATACAATGTAAATAGATAGATGATTAATCGATTAAAGAAAAAAAAGAGAAGAAGAAGAAGAAGAAGAAAAGTCAGAATGGAAACAAGTGTTAAAGAGGGGGACACGAAATCACAACATGAATACAATCGTACCAAATACTATAGGACGTGCTTTTGCTGAACGCCGTTTATTTTTTGACGAATCCATTCGTCTTCCTTCGCATAATTTTGACAAGACGGATCATAGTGAGAAGTTTTTCAACTGTGAAACTGGCTAATTTTAAGCTGAATTTAGGAAATACTCTATTTTCTGTGGGTATATACGCAGACGAACAATAGAAGAAGAAGAAGAAGGAAAGATGCTTTCGAAGAAAGATTTTAACAAGATCTACACTAGATACAAATGGAACTTTTAGATGAGCGATTCCCGTTAAATGTTACAATACGTTAAGGAGTGTTCATGATACGAGTTTAAGCAGCAACGTTAACCGCGTATTTGTTCATCAAGAATCCCGTTAAACCATTTTGCTTCCACTAATGTTTGTTGATAGTCTTCGAGTGGGAAAAAAAAAAAACAAAAAAATTAACTATAGGACGCCATCAACGTTTGTATTTGCTGGACGCAAGGAAAAACGAATTTGCAATTTCCGATTATGGATTTGAATAGATACATGCCTGGAAAACAGTACAGTTTCTCGAGTCGAGAGAGGAAAACTGATCGATATATCTGGTATTTCAATAACATATGTAATTTAAACGTAAAGTACCAAGTCGTTCCCGTAGATTAGACCAAGAGAAACAGTTTCACGATGGAGTAACAGCTGATCATTGCGTACTTACCTTCCAACCGAGCAATTAGTGGAATTACTTTCCTGTTACCGGGTGGTACAAATCAATACACGTTCGATAATAATAATATCATATTGACTGTAGTAAGTACGTATAGCTTTTAAGAATTGAACTCAGATTCTCGTCTTCCTTTACGAAGGCTTCACGCATCT
>NIPQ01037694.1:0-11269 GCA_002806875.1 Lepidotrigona ventralis hoosana | reverse complement strand
CTCTCTCTCTCTCTCTCTCTCTAGTCTAGTTACAAAGGGGGTCACGAGGGCCGAGGCCAGAAGCCCTGCTAATGTTTAGTAGCAGTTGATTGCAAGCTCGTTAGAATATGCATAAAGCATCGTTGTTAAATGCTCTTTCTCTTTGCGCGGTGTGCCCCGGGTGAATTTAATGGATGCGTGCAGCTACTCTTCTCCGGGCCGCCGTGTCTGAACGCGCGTGCAGCCGCAGAAATGTTGCTGGTGTCGCTCGATTTGGCTCGGAGAAGCACAGCCTTCCGATGGAATAGCTGGGCGAGGTGGGCGAGGATGGGGGTGAAGTTAATTATGAGAAGGGTGGATGCTTGTATGGGAAATAATACCAGCAGTTGTAAGACGTTAAAGGGAATTGGAATATTGTCGAGGAGAATTGTGGAGGGGGTTGCGAGGAGCAGATGAGACGATAAATGGGAGGAAGTTGTAGTAAGTATATCACATCTTTGTGAAACGCAGTATTCACTTTTGCTCCTCTCCGACTAGAACTTTCGACAAACATTTCCCAGTGAAATTGTTAGTATCGTAAAGAACACTTCGTTATTCGATAATTAATTAATTAATAAATCTCTCGATTTTTAGAGCGAACATTTTCAGTGTCGTTTAACACTAAACGTACCGGCATTTTACATATACCTATCTTACCATAAGGGATCATTTGACTCCTTATGAATAAACGTTGATTTTTCTCGGTAAAAAATAAGCTATGAGAAAAACAAAAAACGAGAAATTGAATAATCAGATAATATAAGAATTTACAAAAAGTCAGATTAGCGAAAGAAATAACAATGAGTGTACGATTTTAAAGTAAATTTTGAAAAGGGGTCATTTGACCCCGCTTGGTACGTTAGTGTTAATATCGTGATAGCATGATGGATTATTAAAGATTGTATTTGCTAGATCTTTAGGCTGAATTACTCTTGATAATTTAACGCAAGAAACGATAGGAATTCACAGGATTGTTTTTCCCTCAAAGGTTTTCAGACGTATGCTTCGTTTCGAATGAAAATTCAAGCAGATCAAAATTGATGACGATGCCTTTGTCGAGCATTTCCACATATTCGCCAGCTGTGTTAATAATAAACGATGTTCTGCAAACGATTACGTTTTAAATTATAAATCAAAGGATGCGATATACCAGTCGGTCACGTGAAATTTTAATCATGTTACTTTCCATTTACGTTGTAAACGTAATTTATCCGATTCGTTGATATCAAACTCTCTCAATTAATAAGTGATATTCTTACAATTCTTACATTCTTTATCTAAAATCTTATTTTTTATTAAATAAACACGTTTGATCGTCCGTACGATCGGTATTTATATCACACAAAGTACTACTTTCTTACAGTGTTGAACGCGAATTTTCTTCTTGAAAATCAAGGGTTGTTGCAAATTTTGAGGATTAGTTTTAGAGAGTGAAATCCTGCTTTCCTTGTTTAAAGAAATAAAATTGCAGCCACGTTTCTGCTTCTGTGGTTAAAAAGTTACGACAAAGAGTAATTTCGAAAGAGGATCGAAAGATAATTAAAAGTTGATATTGAATGCACTTTAAAATCTGTGCTCCGTCGAGTAATTGAATCTCCCGTCTGAATTTTAAAATAAATGTTCAATATTTCACTGCGGCTGCTTTCCGATCATGTTTCAACCGACGTCCAATTTCTCTTTTTTCTTCTTCTAGTTTAATAAAAAAAAAAAAAAGGATAAAAAGTTCCTCGATCTGATCACGGCAGCGGGCAAATTAACATCCCGATTCCACGTACGAATGCGATTAAGAGCAGAATTTCACGCGCAGTTGTCGGGATTCTCCGACGATTTCCAAAGCTCGTTCCCGTCGCCTGGAAATCTTCAAGTTTGGTTTATCGGATCCTACGTTCTCGCAAGCGTTTAGGGGAGTTTGAAAACCGATTAGGAGTGTATTTCGAAGCATCAAAACTAACAGATACTTTGCGCAGTCCGGCTGCCTCGAAACTCGACCGTCCCACTGCCACGAAGTTGCTGCCTCAGTCGCCACCACTCCACCACGACATTTATTAACCTTGCCATCGGAGTTGCTCGCTATCTATCTGCACTGTCTGCTCCTGCGTTATACCGGGAGTATCGGCAAAGCAGAGATTAACAGTTTGACGAAGTTATAAATGGCTGACTGGATCGAACGATAAAATTCATTGTTGCCAGATTTCACGTGATACTGCACGATTTGTTTGGACACGGATGAATAAAAAAGAAAAGTATTAATCTAATCGCTCAGTTTGAATTTTCATGTTCTAAATTCACTCTTGATTCGACGAATATCAAATGGTTCAACGGACAGATAAATCTATTCACTCAACAACAAATTGCTCTCGAGATAGGGAAGCATATTTATCGAATGTACCCTGTGTGCTCGTTGTAGCGATGTGCTCTACGCGGAAGAGATAAATTAAAGGAGGAATACGAATCGGTGCCGATTCACCGCGAGGAAAGAAATCGGAGAAACTGTCAATCGAGAGCGCCACGCATCTGCCACTTACCCGGGCCTCGATCGTTATAGTACCTTTTTTCCCACAATGACGCTCCATTTCGTCACAATTATCGCCATTATTCGCCGCGAGAGGAGCATTTTAGCCACGCCGCACAATGGACCCGGTATCTATATACACTCAGCCTGTATGCTTACTATATCCGACGTATATCTGTACACATTTACAAGCACGCACAGTGAGACGTAAGAACATTTCACACACTCACACGTGCGTTGCGTGTTGCGAGTTGAAGACGAAGCGAAGCGGGGGCAAAAATCGAGCGTCGATCTTCCTCCTCCCTTTGGTTGGATCGTCTCTCGTTTTATTGTGTTTTGACAGCAGGTTTCGTGTGGCCACCTTTCGTGCTTTTCCTCGCGACAAACGATACTGTTTCTTTGGCTACTACTTTAAGAGCGGCGATCTTATCCGAACGAGGTGGAAGAACGCACGAGAGTAGCAAAAATGGACACTCGAACGCTTCTTATTATGAAGGTTCCTCGGGAGGCAATTGTATCTGATCGGTCTGAATATAGAGTTACTGGAACATCGGGGCGAGATAAATAAGGCTGGGACACGACAGATTTGTTAGGGAATTTGTTGGCTCTTTTCAACAGCTACGTTTTGTCGTTTTTTTTTTTAAATCTTCGACGTTCGAAGAGTGGTCTAGTATAAAACTTATAATTGCAATACTCGTATCTTCTCCGGAGATATATAGATCTACGAAAGCATTTTTTTCTTGTCTGAGAAAAGAGAAGAGGAAAACGTGCATGCCAAATTTCAGTATTCATCACGGTTTTTCAATATCCTTCGTTCCGTCTTTCGAGCGGGTCTTCAATTCAAATAGCTACCGAGAAAGTTGCAAGACGGGGCTGGAGTACAGTGAAACTTGGCTAGGAAACAAATAAGAATATCTAGATCCGACAGGAGTAACCTAAACCTAACCTAAACCTAGCCTAGATCCGACAGGATCTACTGATTGAAACTGAGTAAGTCAAAAATAAATGTAGTTCAATGGGGATGCTGAACTGTAACTAAGATGCCCAACACAAACCGGAATAAACTTCATGAAATGACACGACCCGGGAATTCCCGTGGACGATACATGAAAACGGAAGAACGCGTGATAGTAGAGGAGGATGGAGAGAGAGAGAGGGCGATATCAACGAATGATGAAGGGTGGGGAGGATCGCGGAGGGGCGCGAAGCTGTTATTTGCAATGAAACGCAACAATTGCAATCGGAGTCGATGCACGGTGTGTCAGCGTGTCGTGTAAACGCGCCATATTGCCAGCTGGGCCGCTGCTGAAAAATAGTGTTTTTGTGCAAACCGAAACGGCAGATATGAAACCAGCATGGCGGATGCTTACAAATAGTTGCAGGGCGGCGCCTTCATATAAATGAGCGTACCGGTCCTCTCTCTTTCTCTCTCTCTCTCTCTCTCTCTTTATTTCCCTCCGTCTTTCTCTACATCTCCCTGTCTTTTGTCGCAGAGCGTACGTGTGCGAAAGGGCGAAAAGGATTCTGTGAATGAGAGACCATGCGCTCGTTGCTTCGGGGTAAGTGGAGGGAATTCTGAGAAGCGGTCCACCCCTTTTTGAATTAGGCAGCGACCATGGGGACTAAATAGGTGGATTTGAAAGTTGTAGCTTCGGTCCAGCTTCTGGATAAGATAAACTTCCATGTTGGGAATTGTTGATTAAATTCAGATCAGATATGCATACATACCGTGTAGAGGTAATTTCTCATAATCGTCCCTCTGGAAACGAAGGTGAAAAGGAATTTATAATGATTATTCGCGACGTAATGCTACGCAGCAAAAAATCCGCTCCGAAATTTGCACACTTAATTATTTCGTTATTACAGAAGAGATCATTAGTAAGAGTCATTAAGCAATAAAACACTTCCTAGTTGAATATTACGATAATTTGCATATAAATAAAGAATGTTGAATATTCAGGTCCGTTTTCAAAGAAACGGAAGTAGCATCGTGTGAAGGAGAAGTGTAACAGATGTACGATGCTCGGAACAGACGCGTCTAATTTATGAAATTTCTTAGTGTCTGCTACAATTTTAAGGGTCTGCCAGTTTTCGTAGGAAACGTAGGGAAAATTTTTTTTGGAAAGTTTAAAATTATAATTAGACTATGGTCATTTACATAAATTCGTATTCTCATGAATTCAGCTAAAGCAATTGGAGTTTTCTTCAATTTTTTCTTTAATGTCACAAAGACACAAATTCTTTGTATTATATGTGATTTCCAATATAAAACCTCTTCTCACAATATGAATTTCATTTCTTCAAATGTCCTATGTTTAGATCTTTCATAAATATATTCGTAAAATATACATTCTGAATATTCTCAATCTTATCAACATTAATACTAATACTGTGCACTGTATATAGGTATACACGCTGTGATTTCCTATTTCTGGAGTACAGGAAATATTTCTCCAATTCAACTCAATAGCAGTTTTACATACTCTAAACTCAACTACTTGCTATAAATAATACTTATTAGTCGATCACTAGAGAATCGTAGCTTCCAGAACATATGCGTGAGAAACAGAGAAAACGCGAGCATCCTCGAGTGATCCACTTTCATTTCGACATCATCGGTAGTAATTTTCATCGTTATTGACTTTATCCCAAAACTTCACTTTTATTTTAATCTAAAAATTACTCCAAAAAAAAAAAAAAATCGAGTTGTGAGAGGGGTTGCTTGGTTAAGCAGGACAGCGTGATATAAATAAGAAAACAAGAGAGAAATACAGAGCTCGCGTTGCTCCGTAAGCGCTCGAGTCCTTCACTACTCCGAAACACGTCGTCCCGTCTCTCGGTGCCGGTCTCCGATCGCCGGCAATGATATCGAGCTCTCGTATCGAGAGATAAGAGAACCGGGCAGCATCGGCTAGTCGCGCAACCGCCGCCCCCGCGTTAGGTACCAAGCTCAGGATCAATATCCATGGTGGTAGGTGTGGCGGATGGCAGAGGGTTCCATCTTCGACCGTCCTCTCCGTGCTTATTGGTTGGAGGATGGTTTCACGGGTTCTGGTCTCGGTACCCGAAGCCTGCACTCTGTTCCGGGTAAACGGGCGGAGCTTGGTCGTTTCTACCCTGGCGGCAAGTGGGGAGAAGCGATCGGGTGGAGGTGCTCTCCTGGCAGACGGCCGAGTCGTAAATCATGACCAGTCGGTCGCTCGGAGCGCATCGTGACAAACAGCCTGAAAACCTTTGGAAAACATCGGCCGCGATCGATCCACTCACCGTGCCGATCTCTAATTTCGTTTCTTCGCTACCTCGCCTCACGGTAGCGTGCTTCGTCGAGGCTCGAATCGAGCAAGCATTCGCTCGCGCATCGTATCGTATCGTATCAGTGATACAGATTAGAAAATTCCTTGTTGTTTGCAAAGACACTGAATGAAGATCGTGAAGTTCATGTGCAAGTGAATCGGTTTCACGAGAGAGAGAGAGGGAGGGAGAGAGAGAGAGAGAGAGTGTGTGAGAGCGAGAGTGAGAGCGAGAGAGAGCGAGAGCGAGAGAGAAAGAAAGCAGCATGTGCAGCAACGAGAGCCCGCCGCCGGCAAAGGAGCCGCTGGCCGTCGGTCTAGGTAACCCGATGACAGGCTTTTTGCCTGGGTTGGAACACTACAGACTGCAATTGTACCATTACGCAATGGCCGAGAGACTGAGGCTGGCTCAGCAGTTGCACCCTCAGCATCCAGGCGTAGGCCACCCTCCGTCTAGCGCTCCAACTCACCTAGGAATGGGCCCAGGGTTTCCTGCGCCGCTACCGCTATATCCGGCAGCAGCGGCGGCCGCCGGATATCCCAGTCGATTAGCTCTGTCCATGGCTCTTCTCCATCCTCATCATCAGCGAATACCGGAGGAGCCGAAACCCCAACACAGTTACATCGGTCTGATTGCCATGGCGATCCTCTCCTCGCCGGAGAAGAAACTCGTGCTGTCGGACATCTACCAGCACATATTGGAGCACTATCCTTACTTTAGAACGCGTGGGCCAGGCTGGAGGAACTCGATAAGACACAATCTATCTTTGAACGACTGTTTCGTAAAGTCGGGCAGAAGCGCCAACGGAAAGGGCCACTATTGGGCCATACACCCGGCGAACCTAGAGGACTTCAGGCGAGGAGATTTCAGGAGACGCAAGGCTCAGAGGAAGGTCAGAAGACACATGGGTCTGGCTGTCGACGAGGAGCCTGACAGTCCGAGTCCGCCGCCCCTGCCGGCGACGCCACCTCCTCCAGCGACTCTAGGACCTCCGGTGGCTTCTCAGCCGATGCCAGGAATCTGGACGCCTCATCACCATCATACACATCATCATCAACAGCAACAGCAACAGCAGCAGCAGCAGCAGCAGCAGCAATCGTTCCAGAGTCAAACTCTCAGACAATCCTCCACTTTCCAACCTTCGAGGAAGAGACAGTTCGACGTGGCGTCTCTGCTTGCGCCCGATGACCAACACCATCAGATAGAGTCCGACTTGAAGCCGCAGAAGACGAGGAGATTTAGCTGCAGCGAGGACGAGCTACACGATCTTCAGGAGCCTGATCAGGACGAGGAGGACGTCGACGTGGACGTGGTGGCCGAGACGAACGCTCTGCCGTCGCCAAACACGCCGTCGGCCAGTCCCGAGGCTAAGGTCATCTCGACGGCCAGTCACTGGACCAATCAGGGCATTCAGAGCGGTCAAATCTCGGGGCTGCACATTCAGAGTCACCTCCAGGCGAGGAATTACTACGTGCCAGCGACATCCAGCAACGGACCCACCGTTTAATAGAAGATTTTTGGTGCTTTTTCGCTCGATTTTTCCTTCCCCTGATCTGACCTTTTGGAGACTGGCTGCAGATTGTTCGAGGTGGTTGGACGATTGTGAAGGTGAACGATGCTGCGAGTAAGCGACGCGTAAGGAGGTGATGGATAAGAGGTCGGGAATTCCTTTAATGGACGATCTTTTTTTTTTTATGTTGTTTCTCGCGAGTTTGTTTGGGGGGAGGGAGATCTCGAGGCGTGATCTCGAGTAAATCTCGTTCACGAAACGAGATTTACTAGCTCGATAGTCAAATACACGCGGAGTTTTTATTTCATTGAATTTCGACTTTTACGAACGTAGCAGAGCCTCGATTATCTGAGTTGATTACGGTTACACGTTGCTTTTGTGCGAGAAAATGTAACTTTATTTCAATTTCTATTCGTGTTTTGCAATTTTTCGTGCAAGGGACCATCTTTGAATTTTTTTTTTCATTAAACGTATATAACAATCGAGGTTCCGCCGTGCGTTTAAATTGTCTTAGTTCAAATTCAAGCTACTAAATTTCGATCTTGCTCCAGTGCGCGTCGCCTGAGCCAAGCCGGTGCTAACTAGTCGTGCCAAATTGCGAAATTTTAGTTTTAGTTCCTTCGGCTATGCCAATTCGATCATTCGTCTTTTAATTAGATGATCAATATTTATCTAATTATACTTGTAAATATCTTGTAATTATCCTTTCGTTTGTCTCGAGGTATGCGGTGCAATATCTCATTTTCGCATATTTCTTCTTCTTCTTTCTTTTTTTTTTCGTTTTTTTTTTGTTTTTGTTTGTTTTTCGAACGAAACGGACGTCTCGGTTTTCCCGCTTCTCCGTTAATTGACCGTACGAACTGATATCTCCGTCGCTTCCGGTACGAATCGCGACGTTTTCTTTTCAGTTCGAGTCCGGTACTTGAATCCATGTATCGCGCAACACGTGTTATATAGGGAACGAGTCTATGTGTACTATATAAATATAAATGTATAAGAATTCGTTTAGTCGGAGGTTTCGAGGCCTACGATTCCATGATCAGCACATCGCCGATGATCGATGATCGATTAACTTTGTCGACAGGCGTTTTATCGAGGCTTCGAAGACGAATTTTTAGAATAATTTAAAAAAAAAAAGAAAAAAAACAACAGTGACTTATCGCACGATCTCTGACGCATTGCTGCTAATACGAACGAGCTCTTCTCTTCTAATTTCTCAATTTATTGCAGAAAGATGACGCGAAACGATAAAGTAAATTCTGCGGTGAAATCTATCCAATAACCAAGTTTCATTTGAACTTCTAAAAAAAAAAAAAAAAGAAAAGTTTCTAAAAAAATGAAATGCGAGAGATGATCGTCGAGATCAATTACGATGAAACGGTGAGATGAACGCACCGTCGCTGTGTTAATGATGGAATCTTGAAACTCGAAGGCCAAGAAATTCGTGTAAATAAGAGGAGGAAGGTGTAATAAAGTGGGAGGTGAAAATTACGCGTCTCGAGGACGAACGTAATTTTCACAACGTTTCCCCGTAACGAATGAAATTCCAAAATGTGGGGCATTACATCGGACTGAAAAAGCAGACCCGCCTGTTGTTCAAAGTGTATGATACAATCTCCGTTGATCGAAGGTCTATCGATCTTTAGTCTCGTCTTTACTATTAATCCACGCGTCGTCACTCGAACGATATACACGATGTACGAAGAATATTATTCTGTGCAACCCCCGCCCCTCTGTATGTATGTATGTATGTATGTATGTACATGTACCTATATATACGTGCCTACGTATAATTGAGATGTATCACGATTAACAGAACAAACGAAACACGAACGGAAATATCAATGAGAATGACACACACACACACACACACACACACACACACAGACACAGACACAGACACGAGGCATGACAGACAGATATATCGCGGTTTTTTAAAAAGTTACCCCCAAAGTAATACGGATATATATACGTGATCGATCTGTCTTTCTTGATTCTCAGCGCGGAAACTGCCGCATCTCGATGCAACTGAAGCTGAATAAAGTTTCTGTTCCCATGAATTTTTTACTTCGTTCTGTTCTTCACCCCGTTTCCCCTGGTTCTCAATGTAGATGATGGGAGGTTCTTGTTCTTGGCTTTACTTTTGGAAGAAGAAGAAGATGATGAAGAAGAAGAAGAGGTCAGATTATCCTACTCCGACAAGTTGATCGAAAAATGTCACGAGATTAATCTCTATTTTAGAGCTAATAAATTTCTAGAAATTTTTTTGAAAATTCAGAATTGCTCTTCAAGTTCGCATATTCCAGCGTCTTGGAAACTTTGAGACCTGCCGGTTATACTCCTACGTCTCTACGTAGTGTTTTTCAACTTTGTTTCCAGCATTTCCTCGAATCGTGCGTTGCAAAACTGACTAGCATAGCTGGCGAGTCCTTCGACACGCGGCTGAGAGTGTTCTGCGGCTGTTGGCCTTAGACTGTTCTCGACTAAATGGCCAACGACGGATGCATCTGTTGCTACGACAAATGAAATGCACGGCCACTCGGGGGGTTTCCCCAGCAAATGCACGCGGAATGTTTGTGTCAACCTCTGGCATTTTTCCGCGTGTCACTCAGCGGAACTCGTTTGAAAAAGTAAAGGAAAAGGAAAGAAAGAAACCCGTGGCGGGTTTGTTTTTTATCGAGGCGGTTTAAAATCATCGCTGATTCGTTCCTCGATACACCATTGATTCACTTTTCAAGCTATTTAACGATTAATCACGCAGAACGTTTCGTGCATGGGTTTTGATGTCTACTCGGCTGATGCGTGTTTAATACATCTTTCATATAATTACCATTACCCTCGGAACGAATCGACGAGCGTTTTCCTCGAAAGGAATTAATCGAACGTGCAGTTTTCTAAATAGAGGAACACGGTCGTCTTGTTCAATTATTTCCAATTATCGGAAGTGTTGGACAATAAATTTCAAAAATGGAATTGTGAAAGGGAACTGAGCGGGCAAATATTTTTTCGTAGTAAATAAATCTTTCATAGACATTAATTTGTTGTTTCAGAAATGTGCCGAACGACACACAACGGGATAAATATTTTTGCATCGTAATCGAAATTTACATTCACTTAAAAAACACAAAAGAAATATACGTGTGCACGAGCGGTATTTTTATACTTGTGCAATGTCATTGTCGATTTGCATACTGTACTATCAATAATTGCAACGTTGCTCCTTCCAGATAATAGTAGATAATAGTACGTTTCGCCTAAGTTCGAGAAACGGGGATGTGAAATCACATGACAAAATATTTTAACATACAGATAGGACAGAAGCGATGCTCGAAACCATTTATTAAAACCAGTCTTATCTGTAATGTATTCGAGTGCAAAATATTATAAGTGGAACACTTAACAAAGACATTAATACGAAGCAGAAGTTTTACAATTAGTGTTCTAAATAAATCATTATCCATAATTAAAAAAAAAAAAAAAAAAATTGAAGAAATAGAGAAAATAGAGTAAAGAACGTGTGTAAAGTTCGAGACGACACAACCGCGAGATTGAAAAAGTCAGAAAGCGAATTATAAAATTCCAAGGATTCATTATTATAATGCGCGTTAAGTAGTTATTAATCGGGTTTGAAGTCGATAAAAATCGGCTTGCTATTTTGCAGCTGTTTTGGTAATGATAATGCGGCGATGATATTAGGCCGTGCTTAAAACGTGCTTTCAAGAATATAATCATTCTGTTCGGCGCAGCTTTTAGCAGAGTTTTTGATTTTAACGGCTCGCTATTAAAAGTTTTGCGAACAATTTCGCCCGACGGAATCGCGTTCAAGATACAGCGTTAAAATTCGTAATTAACCGAGCTGCGGCGTTCCCCGCCGTGCTAAATATGAATCCCCGCTGCCATTTGAATTTTCCACGTGAAATCGGATTTCCAGAGATCCC
>NIPQ01037686.1:0-11536 GCA_002806875.1 Lepidotrigona ventralis hoosana | reverse complement strand
CACACACACACACACACACACACACACATATGCCGTTCTCTCCAAAGCGAGTAGTCATAAATCGAACTTTCCCCCGGAGCTGGCTCGCGCTCGTAGTCGACCTCGTTCGAGACTTGGACGACGACGACGCGCCTCCATCTTCTGCGAGAAGCAACGAGAAGCAGAGGCGTTCGAAGGCGCGTGCACATATCCCGAGGCATTTGGAGGCTATCGCTGGGTCTTTTGTTTTTAGCACGCCGGGTGACATTTCGAGCGACACTAGGCCAGGCCTTGATGGGACACAACGCGCTGAATATTCGCGTGTAAACTCTCTCGGTCTTCGTGTTCCACCTTCTCCTCCTCTCGCCAGGAGGTGGCCAACACAAGACCGGCCACTCGGAAATCGGTGAATATAAATCGCCGTTTCGGAAGAAAACGTTGTCTTCTCGAGAAACTGGCACACGCCGTAGTAAGTAACGAATCGTGGCTAAAATTATTTATGTTGATTACAACAGTGATAGCGTGGATAAGTAGATAAGCGTGTCCATGCATCAACGTCAGGTGTTTCTTTGCCTCTTTCTCTTTTCTCCTTTCTTTTTCTTTGTTCTCTTTCGCGAAAAAAGAAGTAGAGGAGGCCAAATGTGCTGCTTCGTTCCAAAGCTGCGCGGCGGAAATTGCGTCAGTCGAAAGCAACCGCGCTTTCGCCATCGCGCGCACCCACTGCAATCCGACGAGCATTTTTTTATCGAGCGCGAAGAAGAGGATATGCGTGTGTTGCTTCTCGCGCTTGATGTTAATCGAGATTCTTGGTGAGCTTTGTTGTTTAATTAAAGTAAGAAAAAAAATACGATCGGTCGTTTGGCGATTTTTCGAAATGTATCAAAATGTGAATTATGCATATATGTGACGAAATCCTATGCCCATTTATAAATCAAACGTGTAACTTTATGTATGTGTCCGTCGTAATTGAGCCAATACGCCTTTGTGTTTCACGATAGTATTTTATCATAATTTGTTTCTTAATTGCTAATTTTTCACTGAACTTTAACAATTACTTCTACACTATACGACAGTGATAGCGAAGCTACCGAAGAAATCAAACGGAGGCGAATTTTCGAAGCGATGGCGATGCGAGGCGAAGTCTCGCGCAGGAAGTCGCGGATTCTTTTTCCTTATCGGTCGACGATGCACCGTGACTCGGCTGAACTTGAGGCAAGGTCGCCGCGAATCGCGGTTAACGAGACGCTCACGCTCACGCGCCGCGTATTTCGCAACGCGTAACCTCTAAGTTGGAATGCGTTTAACGCTCGACGCCTACGGGACGCCTGTACAGCCACGCCAACAGGGCCTTGAGTGGAAACAACGCGTCGCGTTCGTTGCAACACGAACACGATCCTTTGAATCTCGGCTGGCTGCCAACATTTAACGCACGTCCGTGCCGTCTCTGTCCATCTAGAATTCAGCTTACCCGAAGGAAAAAGAATTCTCTCTTCTCTCGTTCGCCTCTTTCTTCCAAAGTCGAGGAGTTTGTCGAGTCGCGCGTAGCATAACGAACAACATCGTATACATGTGTGTGTATGTGTATTTTTCACGCCAATATACCAACATGTGTTGGAGAGAGATTGACACTTTTGTCATCGATCAGAGGAAAATTTTATTCCAAGAATCCGAATCCACGAACTTCTTCTGGTATTATTATGTGCAATNTTTTTTTTTTTTTTTTTTTTTTTTTTTTTTTTTTTTTTTTTTGTTCAATGTACACGTAACGATACCATTTTTCTTTCTTTTTTTATTTTTGTATATACGTCTATCCGGCATTGAATATTATTGTTACTAACTCAATCATCTACGACATGCAAAGAAAATTCTCGATTGGAATTTTATATAAAATGAAGTTCTTCAATGTTTCTTCGACATATGTGTGATACATAAATAACAACAGTATTTCTCCTTCAATTTTCATATTTACTTGTCCGTTTAGCAATCAATTAGACTGCAGATTTTTAATAGAATAAAAGCCAGAGGTTTTCTTTCATCTCTTCGCTCTATTACATATTACATAAATATATTATGCATATATTCTTGCGTGCATTCTAATTATCGCTGTTGCATTCTCTGCATGGAGAGATATCGTCGCGGCATATATGTATATACCAGGAAAAACGAATCGACGATCGGGCAGAGAGTGTTTGCCGATTTCGCAACAAAGGGGACACTGAAACGTGCATGCGTCCACCCCCGGTGTCGGATGGTGGCGAAACGGATCGGAAAGAATCATGGTAGCCGATAGTCGGCGGGAGGATCCCGATAAAGGGTGGTTGGCGGATATAATAGATGACGGCGGGTCCCTTCGCAGTCGAAAACGTTCGATGGGTCCTGGGGGCCCTTATCCGAAGGTATCGGGCCCTAGTTAACCGGCCGCTGCAGCACTAGATCAACGACAACTTTCGGCTTTCTGGGCTTTCATGTGTCCGATTGGGGGCCCCCATTCGAGGGCTTACAAGAGGGGCTTATAAGAGGCCGCGGTTACGAGGCCGACCAAAAACCCTTCTGCCTCCTGCTAACAAATAGAAGACGCATGCACGACCGATGCTCGCTTCCCTCGGTTTCTCCTCTCTCTCTTTCTCTCTGTGCCACGCAGTGGTCCACAACCTCGTTCTATTGGTTCCAAAGTTCAATTTGCGTAGCAAATTTCTTCTCATTCCTCGACGTGTCAATTAAATAATAAAGAATCACATGAACATGCAACTCCGTGAGTCATGATTACGATACAGGTTAATCGAGTGACAATTGAGAATAATACTTTTCTGTATTCTATTATTTTTGCTGTCAGTGATTATTCAAAAATATTTAAAACAGTCCTCCTCTATTGAGTCCCGAGCCACCAAATCTTGATTTGGGACCACTGCGCGCCCTGTGGCACCCGACATAATATAACTCCTACCCTTTCCTCTCGTTTTCCTCTTTCCTCTTCCTCATACTCTCTCTGTGGGCCGCGGTGCAGCTTCAACTCGACTTCGATTCCTAAAATTCGTCTCCTCTCCTCGTCGTGTTGCGCAGCCGGATAGAAGAAGAGGAGAAAATCGAGCAAAGGCGGCTTCGCCTTCGGGGGGTCTTGATCGGACCCCATTCTCTCTTTCTCTCTCGGATCGAAGGAAACGACCAGCCCCTGGCTTCCTCGCTCTCCCTCTTCCAGCCACCGTCACCAAGATAAAACCGCGCGCGGAAGGAATTTGCCGGAGGGCTGTAAATATTATAAAGTGACGCTACGCAGAATGCGGGAGCTCAAAGACGCGCCTCGAAAGAGGAAGGACAATGGCTAGTAGCGAGCGATGGGGAGACCTCGAGGAAGGGCTCGAGGAGGTCCACGCCACCCCCTCCGACGTGAATTACGTCCAGGAGAAATAACTCGCGCCACCGTTCGCAATGGGGAGTCGTTGGGAGCCATTTTTTCTTTTTTTTTTCTTTTTTTCCTTTTTGCGATCCCTGTCCGTTTAATCCACGAAACAGTGACTTTTGTACTTTTATTACGAGTATTAAGTGTCAAGTACCAATAATATTCTGATCCAATTACGGAGGGGGAAGAGTATTCGAATTATATTTGTTTAACATTTTCCGAGATATTTGTTGAAGGCTATGATTCTATTACGAACCAAAGTTAATATTAGATCGTTGTAGATGCCAGTCCTCTTTATAAAATAGTAAATAGCCCTGGTTAACTAACCTGTTATTTCCAACTTACTTCGCCAGATCTTCCAATCCTAACTCTTCAAATTTGATCAAACCGATAGTGTTAATTGGAATATGGTACATTGGCATCACCTCGATTGGCGTTTCTGTGAACAGTTTGAACTGATTTTTTCAATCACATTTGTGATACACTCTGAATAAGCATGGCTTTAACATTTCCTCGTCCAATTTATGGTAATCCATATCAACAATAATCAATATCTTCACACAGCGATCGAATCTATCAATGAACGTATCGGTCGAGTATTTTAAAATCAGAATATCTCGGTGAATCACTCGTTCGGTCTTGTGCAACATCGAGGATGCTTCCATCTCCATTTCCATTTCCATTTCGTTCACGTAAATTCATAAAATCAGCCACCGTGCCTCGGTCGTTGGAAGGTGCAGCAATCGGTTATACAAGGTTAACGTCTCGGATACTAGGAAACAACGACGTTCTCTTGCACTTCTCTCTCGTGGACCGAGGCTGATGCACGCGTGCTGCCTCGTGGATATGGCAGACCGACCATAACTTATTCACGCGTATGGCTATGGTACCTGACACGTAACACTGTTCCGAGGTCGAGGGCCTCTCTCTCTCTCTCTCTCTCTCTCTCTCTCTCTTTCTCTCTCTCTCTGTTCTGCCTCGTGGCGACACGACGACTGTAAGCGTAGAAACGATATCCGCGCGTATACGTAGGGGGTACAGAGAGAGATCCCTTCGAAGCAGCAACTTATGCGAGTTATACGTATGCACGTGGCGCCGACGACAGCGACGATCGCCGACTATTATCCGTGTCTACGGGCTTCTCGTGGTTAAAGTGAAAGGCGCGGTAGTTCCGCCGATCGTCCGCGCGAAATCATAATCCCGCCGATTACTTATACGCCGTTAGAATAATAACCCTAATAAACTGCAGTTACGCTGCGCCAACGACGACAGTATCGCGACGACTTGACCTTTCGTTACTTTACGATTCAATTCGATTATCGCCGCCGTGTATTTATTTATAGGCGAGGCGATTCATTGAAGAGTTCAAGACGACAGAATTGTTGGAAGTTGAGAGATTGCAACGTTCACATAATGAACGACTTCCGGATCTTCGTTCCATTTCTCTCGTAAGGGATGATCTTCCCTTTTTTTTTTTTTAATGACCTTTCGACACACAAGACACTAGAGTAATATTAAATTAATCCTCGACAAGATACTATCTAATTTCAAATTAACAATTATCTGAATAATTATTCATTGTTTCTAATACTACAAAGGAGAAGAAAATTCATTGAAAGTCGACTTGAACCTGAGCTTACATAGAATCACAAAGTCCTGTATTTTTTTTGAATTTATCAATAATATGAAACGAAAACGAATAGCCTTACACTGTACAATCCTGCGTCGATAATGTGACATATTAAATCAAAATTATACTTCCGCATTTCTCAGAAACAATCCTCATCTGTTACTTTCTATCTGTGTATTTTCAGTCAATGGTTTTAATAACGTAGCCGATTGTTACGATTGTTCTCACTTCGTTCTTCCTTTCTTCTCGGTGAGTGAGTACAAGGCTCGGACACTGGCAGAAGAAGAAGAAGAACCGGCGATAAATGACACAGGGCGAGAAACAAAGTAGATGCAGCACTGTCGAAGAAGAAGACGCGTCCGAAGGGAGATCGGTCAAGGGTAAAAGCGAGGGGTCCGTTGGAGAGCACGGGCCCCCGCGGGGCACGTTTAGCTCGTAGCACGCTGAAACAGGCCCGAAGGAGTAGTAGGTGCAGACCTCTGAAGGTGCACCGTACAAAAGGGTGGCACGGGATGTGCAGACGAAAAAAAGGAAATTAAACGAGTCTCGGCTTTTAACATTGCCGAGAATAGCTGAACACGGGACCGACGCGACGGGATAAGATGAAACCGCTCGTCCTCCAACTTTACTCGAAAATTACAGGATTTCTCTCGTTCGTCCCTCCCCCTGGCCCCCGCAACAACAATCACAATTCAATGCAACTTCATTCTTCGTCACCGCCGAGTTCTCTTTATTATAATAACAAATTTCTTGTAATTTGTCCCGAGACTCTTCCGAGAGGGACGTACATTCTGTTTTCGTGTCCGCTCAGTACTTACCAATATGGCAACTGACGCAACGAATTTGAAACGAGAAGAATCAAACGACGTTCGAAGGGCTGAAAAATCAACCAGTGCAAGTTCCGTAATCTGTACGTGATATTTTAAAATTCGTTTCAAACCTGTGACGGACTTTAAGCTGCTATTAATGAGTTTCTCTGTCGTGAAATTACGTCTAACACGCGTGAAGTAAAACAAATGCTCTTCCGTGGCACGTGTGTTCGAATACTTTGCACCACACTTCCGCGAGGCATGAAAAATAAAATGGCGTTCACCTAAAGGTTAAAGACAATTACGGAAGCGCGCGCAACACGGTAGGCAATACCGCGGCCCGAGAAACGGCGATGCCTGTCGTACAAAACCGCGAAACCACAAACCATCCGTAAACGCAAGCACGCGCCTCTAGCTAACAACCACGTGGAAATCTCGACGTGTTCATACCCCCTTCTAAGCGAACGTCCATTTCCAATTCCCGATATCCGATGGTTACCCGCTGATCGACCCAAGTCTCGCGCAACCGCTTGCTTTTGCTCCATCGCTTTCGAAATTACAAACTCTGAAAAATTGCCTGACGTTCTCGCCTACCTTTCTCATTNTATTTTTTTTTTTTTTTTTTTTTTTTTTTTGTTTTCTTTGTATCAACCTGTCTCTTAACCGGGGAGTAGATTCTTTTAAATCTATCTTCGGCTCGTTAATTTAAGAAAAAAACGGAACGTTGGCTCGATGATCTCGTAGTCACTGTGAAAGCTCGTGATTCTCGAACTGGATGAAATATAGTTAGAATTATTTTGAGAGTTCATAGTCCGTTGAAACCGGAAATTGTCGAGATATCCACGCGTAGATGGAAGACAGGAGATTCTAGACGTCCAAGCGAATTCCAACGAAACTATTAAAAGATTTCGAGACATCGTTCGTTAAAACGAACGTTGGAGAAAGTCGTCGCCCGCATCCCCTTCCCAAGGGATCGAGTGGAAATTTAACAGTTTAGCTTCAAGTAACGGTAATAATTATTAATATTACAGTCACTTGTAATTGTACCACTTCTTTCGTGTTGGCAACTTGTTATCATATAACTAACAATAAGTTAAGAATTTCTATCGAAAGATGAATCCTTCTTCGTGATGAATTTTATTAATAAAAAGAAAAAGAAACAGTGACTCGTCGGGAACATTTAACCTTGAAAGTATCGTATATAATCGAGCTTCGATCTCCATGTTAGAGAATGTTTGGAAATTACTCGGTTGCTAAATTTCGATCGTGAAGAGGGCAATTCTGGCTCTCAGAGGTCAAAATCGAATCACTCTGGAAATCCCTCGAATTCTCGAGTCGCAGAAATCTAGAATCGACGATTCAAAAAAATCGAACTAGCCTCTTTAAGCATTTTTTATTACCTTCTGCTGCTGGGGTTGGAGAAAGAAGCAAAGAACAAGAGAGGAAGACAGAGAAAGAGAAAGAGAGAGAGAGAGAGTTAAGATACACGAAGGGTTCAGGGGAGGCAAGAGAAAAGGGAAAGGAAAGGAAAGGAAGAGTTAGCTGGCTGTAGAAGGGTGAAGAGGGGTGGGTCGGGAGAGGGAAGACAGGTGATGCTGGGCCCGAGGCTGGGCACGGGGAGAGAAACGCAGACGCACGTTTTACGCATCCTACTCAGGCACGCACACACAGCCAGGGGGACGCACGAGGCGCGCACGTTTCGAACACACACACACACACACACACACACACAGAGCCGGAGAAGGCACTTTAACACACGGCATTCCTGTTGTCGGGCCCCGGGATGCTTCAGCTGGCAACGTGGCTGGTGTTAAGTCCGCTTCACAAGAGAGCCGCGGGTTACCTCGTGGCGACCAAAGCCGCGTTATCGTTACGGGGAATTCGATCCAGCGCCGATATTTGCATCGGTTTAACACAGAGTATGATTCCGCGGCCCGCGGATCCTCTCGTTTCTC
Organism: Lepidotrigona ventralis hoosana; assembly: GCA_002806875.1. NCBI lineage: Eukaryota > Metazoa > Arthropoda > Insecta > Hymenoptera > Apidae > Lepidotrigona > Lepidotrigona ventralis. Next base: position 3,766 of record NIPQ01037686.1, on the reverse strand, counting down.
TCCCCTGCACGCGACTGTTCGTTCGGGATACGAGATACTCGGAATTTAAATACCCGTGTTCAATGATGAGTTCGAGACTCGAAAGCCCTGATGATGGTCGATGAGAATTAATGAGTATTCGTACCGTGGCACACGTTGCGATAAAATCGCAAAGATTGTTAACGTGTTACGCACATGATTCAATGGATTCATCAAAACTGCTTCGTCCAAGACACTTCAATAATTTTACGTGTAAAATGTAAAGAATCAAGAGGCGAAGTGTCTCTCAAAAATCCACACACCCACGTCCTCGAAACGCGAAACGCGACGGACGAGCGAAGGATTTTAGTTTCGAATTCGCGGCAGCGCCTCGGCGTTTAACGCTCACGCGTTAGGGAACACGGGCGAGAAACGTCGGTTGTCGTCGCGGCGGCGGCGGGCACATCGGCAAACACAATACCCCCGGTGCATTTACATGTGCATACAAACAACGCGGCGGGAATTATACTTACGGGAATGCAGGTTGTACGACACGTAGAGGGGGTGGAAAGGAGATGGAAAAGGTGGAGGCGAAGGCGAAGGTGGAAGGCGAGGACTCGGTATGGGAGGGCCCCGGTTTGCCGCAGACCTCTGACAAATACACAATAATATACATGCCTCGAAACCCGTATATCTCGCTCGCCGTACCTTTCGCTTCCAATGGACAATTTCGCATCGACGAAAGTGGGTGCCGTGCAACTACTCCCGATTACGTGGTGGTGGCCCCCGGTGCTTGGGAACGGGCCGATTGCATATTTAAAGGTCAGAAATCTAGCGGTAAATCATCCGCGGCGAAGCTTTTCGAACGCGAAATGCCGACCGTGTGCTCCCGAGATAAAAGTCGAACGACATGTCCCGAGACTAATTTCTTTCTTTCTTTCGATGTACAAAAGACTCTTTTTTCTATAAATCTTTTTCAGAAAATGTCCGCCGTAAATGGTAAAATTATCATCAAGGGCTTTTTGCGACTGCACTTACTGCGTGTGTTGCATAAAATATTTTGAGACAATGTCATTAAGTTGAAACAAATCTAAAAGATGTATATAGAAGCTGGAAATTAATGCAAACATATTCGGCACATCAATGAATTGCAATATTCAAAAACCATATCAAATTACTCATATTGTATCAATTTCTTATTAAATATTACGTTTGCAATGAGTATATTTTCTATCTTCAGACTGATTCTAAATTTCATCAACATAATCATAATAATCTGTTGAAATATAACATCCACCTGAAGTCACTAAGATACGCACGATTGTACTCGTAAATTTCTCTCGTCAATTAATATGATAAAATGTAAGACAAATGAGTAAATTTGTAAATAAATAAATAAATAAATTCCTCACACAGTGTTAATTCAACAATCACGTTCCCCAAAGGTAGGGAGTCGATCTCGTTCGCGAAGCAGGTGAACTCGAGCGCTCTAAAAGAAAAAAAAAAAGCAAAAGGGAAAAAAAAGAAGAAAAAATTGCAACGATCGCCGAGGGCGGAACGAACCGCGAATGGGCCTCGGTTTATCAACGTGTCATCCTCACGATCGATATCGACGGACGATTTAACCACGGCGAGTTCGTCGGGAGACGTCTCGTAAATGAATAATGAAGATTACGGCCAGGGACGTCCCTTACATATCAAACATCATTAAACGACCGGATTCACCTTCTTCTTCTTCGTTCTGCCTGCCTCGATTCGCCGCTCCTTTGCATGCATTTCTTCCACGCACGCACGTGTTCAACGTTGCACGAAACGCGCACAGCCTCGCAAACGAACGGAGAAACAGAGAGAGCGACACTCGAGATCAATTACTCTATCGCTGTTGAATAATAATACAATGCGAGACCTCTCGATTCTCGACGTGCGTGTACCCTCTCGCTCGTATGTACATGGAAAGAACAAATTAAAAGAAGGATTTGTTTAATGATATTAATAATCCTCACTATCTCACCCTTTTGTTTCTCTCACGACGAATTTCCTTCTCGTCTACTGGACAGACGTGACTTTGTTCATTCATTACAGACACGCACGCACTTTACATTTTCGCGTGTTTCTTCCTCTAAAGTTTGCAGTTTAGATTACACTGTTATGAAAATTCATATTTTTGAGAAAATTATTTAAAATCGATTAGCTCGGACGTACTCGTGTCACAATATTTTTTCTGCATTTTTTTAAAACTCGCGGTAAAACTCACCAAGTAGACGTCGGCCCTTCGAACGTTTGAAATCACCGAAAAATCGAGAAGTTTAATAAGCTTAGAATGAGAAAGTTACGAATGTCATCCTTAAACGCTTCAGTTTTCGACATGTTATATTTATTCAATATATTGCAATACGTTATCCCTCCGACAAGCAAGCTATTTATTTTCATTATTTCATTACTAATTTGACTGTCTCGCACCAAACACTCTGAAGTTAAAATCATCAATGAAATATAGGTGAAATTTCGTAATTGTTCCAGAATTAACCTTCGAAACGTCGAATACATCGTTTGCGTTTGTTTCAAGTATGTACAGATGAAACAGATGAAACAATTTCCATTCTCCTTTCGAATATTTTTCTTTTTTTTCTTTAGCAAAGAGAGACACTATATTTCGCAGATGTTCCTTCTTCCATTTTATTTTCTTCGGCCGCCAGAGGAGATCTCTCTCTTTCTCACCACGTCAACGTCTCCACGCGCGGTACACTCTGTCCAACAACAACGGTGCACCGGGATCCCGTCTTTCTCCTTCTTTTGGTCCGGCAAACCACTCTGCTGCCTCTTGGTCGCGTTACCGCGGCGTATATAAAGTTGCCATCGCGCGTTCGTCCGTGTTCATTCATAGGGGCCCGGTGAATGGCGCGTCTCGTGGTAAGCGGTATAGTAAACGCATGGTGGTATAACACACAGCTCTGCGTTTGCGTCCCGGAGAGAATCTCCTTCCTTCTTCGCCAGAGCGAACGCGCGCCATTCGTGTCTTCGCGTTTGCTGGCCACGAGGCGTAAGTTTCTTTCTTTCGTCGCCAATAACAGTCGTTGCTCGTAATAAACACTTGGCCAAGCCCGCTCCGCGTCACACGCACAGATTTGGTTGAAAATTGTGTTGTAGAAGCAGAAAAAAATATCCGATGAACTGCAAACAACTCATCAGTTCAGGACTGATTAAAGACAAAAGAAGAAAAAAAAGAAGGAAAATAAAAAAAGTAGGAGATCTTCCCATACGGTTAATTGGCTAATTGTAAGTGCAACTGATGTTCGATGATTTGTTCGTTCAGTTTCGGAGTCGATTTTTGGAAAGGTCGGTCTTAACTCATCAGGTTCTTTATCTTTTCTTTTACTTAGATTTTCTCGTTCTTTACGCTTTGGAAAACATCGCTGAATTAAGAAAGCCAATTTCTCAAAATCAGAAATCAAGTATACTCGACATTTCGAATATTCCTTCTTACAAAGGAGTATCTTTCTTTCCTTCTTTTTTCTATCTTTTCTACGAGGAATATTCACTTGCGACGAAAATACGAATTACTTCCGCCATTAAACGTGCATATTTTTTCCAATTATCTCAATTTTCCACAAATCGTGTTTATAGCAATTGAAAGTTCAATTACGAGAATTCGGTGAATCTTTAAATTGCAAAGAAGGAACGTCTGTCGTCCTCTTCCGAAAACTCGTTGCAACGCGACGATAGAAAATCGGCAGCAGGCTGTGCGTGCTGTGCGTGCTGGCGCGTGCCCGATCACGCGACGATCACGAGACGAAATCCACCGGCAGAG
>NIPQ01037684.1:0-11442 GCA_002806875.1 Lepidotrigona ventralis hoosana | reverse complement strand
GTAAAGACTGTATATGATTCTATAAAATCTTGTTTTTTATCACAATTTTTTGAAAATTGCATTATATGCAACTTTTATTAACTAGAAAAAAATTTCAGAAATTTTTTGAGTATATATATATATATATATTTAACATAGACAATATATATTTTAATATAGTAAAATAATAAAATGATTAATACTATCTTTTTTTTTTATTACAATCGTTATAAGTGTTCAAAATTGTTATTTGTATATTAATGAGTTATTTTAAACATAACTTTTAAATCAAATATATTTAAACTAAATTAATTTTATTTAAAAAAAGTAAAATGCATAAAAGGATTTTAAATAAGGATGTATTCTTGTATCTTTTCAATATCGATATTCAACATCTATTTTAAAGATTATAGAAAAACTTGAATTACAATATAAAATAAAAGTAATTTTTAAAACTTCCACAAAGTGAAATTTATTTGTAAGATCTAAGTATTTATAATGTTCAAAGAAAATGTATTAACAAATGAATTGTAGTTTAGATTAAAATTGATTGCTTTTTAGTCATTTATTATATATTACCGAATTTTTTTTGGAGTATAAATACAAATCATTGTAACAACATGACTCACTGTAAAAAAATATTTGAAAAAATTATTTTTATGTTTATTTTATTGTTAATTTAATAAAAAAAAAAAATACTTTTCGATGTTTGATATCAATAATATGTTTATAATTCGCCTGAAAGCGTCAGTGTAATTTGTGAAATGTCCCTAGATTTACAGTTTTTACAGAGTTATTACAACACTGTTAGCATTGACCAATCAACGACTGTATTTAAGATTTGAATTTCGTGATGTAAACGAAAAACCGGTATGATACAAACAATTTAGTGTCATAAAAGTCAATTATGTATTTTGATGCATATGTTCTACAAAGTTAAGTGTTTCTGATAGCATTTAATGAAAAGTGTTTTAAATCTTTATTTATACAATTTAAATTGTTTCCTAAGAATTGTGATTTAAACGATTTTTGCAAGTGTAGGTACGATAATGTTTTCAGGCCAACGTGGATATACGTGGAATCGTTTTGTTTCATTTAATTTCCAAGATATTCTGATAATTTTTAAATATATCAGAGGTTTCGGATGTCCGATTATTTTAATAAATTTTGATATTTTGAAGTAATACTGTACTTTACATGCATTTGTATTCTTTTTTTTTTACTAGTGTAAATTAATTAAAGTGTATTGTTAAAAAGTATCAAATCTATCGACGTAGGTAGGTCCATGTTGAATAATATGGATTTTCAAAATCATACTGTTTCACGTCCAAAATTTCAACCATTGCGCGTGAAAGAATTACTGCATTTTTGTGAAAGCGATGATGATGAAAGTGAAGACAGACCACAAGATTCTGATAACGAATCAGATTTTGACGATGTTTATCCTCTACCACAAGATGATCATGTTGAAGATCATTTAAACATGTCATTGCTTAATACAACATGCAATGAGCCAGAAGAAACTCGTAAGGTTTCGCAGACAGTTCATTCAAAACTTCAAGAATGTGAAATAAGCAATATCATTACAGAATGCAAGTCTGAAAGTAAAGCAGCATTTCATAAATACGAACAAAATACATCTGAAAGAAGTCTGAAATGCGAACAGTCAAATCAAGTGCAATTAAATGTTGAAACTTATGTACAAGACAAGTTTTCACAAATTGAATACAAAAATAAATGTATTACTAATGTAAACATTAAAGGAGAATCAAGTCAGAATCAATTTTTAGATCAACAAAATTCTAGCCAAGTGAGCAATAGTAAGAAATCTATTGCTTCTACATCTCAACATTTGGAAAGTATGTCACAATCTGGAATAGATAATTTACAGGATATAAGTAAGAAATTTATTGCTTCTACATGTCAACATTTGGAAAATATGTCACAATTTGGAATAGATGATTTACAGAATATAAATAAAAATTCTATTGCTTCTACATCTCAACATTTGGAAAGTATATCACAATCTGGAATAGATAATTTACAGAATATAAGTAGTAAAAAAGAAACATTAGAATTAACGTCCATGGCAAATGAAGAAAAAATTCATTGTGAAAATGTATCTTCCACAAGTAAGACGTTGATAGCAGATACAGGAACATATATAAATTCTATTGATCAGCGAATATTACAAAGTCCTTTGAAACATGCAGTTAGTTCTACACGTCCAGATCCATGCTTCTCTCGTAGAAATATTACGCAAACACCACAAAACAAATCTGATATATCTAAGAATCATGGTTTGACTCCAGCTACAATTTTATCCCATTGGTCTCAAAATAATATGAAACAAACTCCATTACAAAATAAAAGTATAAATTTCAAAGATTCTATGCAAACTCCAAAAAATTCTTTTTATTTCACATCAACTGTAGGAAAACATGAAACTCCACGGTATATATATATATATATATGTGTGGTGTGTGTGCGCGCGCGCGCGCGTGCGTGCGTGTGTGTGTAATGCAATGTAAATTATTTATATATTGATTTGTATTTAATTATAGATATTTGGATGCGGAGGATAAAATGAAAAAATCTTTAACAGACACAGGAGGGTTTGTACAAAATAATACTTTTAATAGATGTTTACTACAAGGATCTCAGCTTCCTAAAGTAAATGAAGTAACACCTAAAACTCAAGAAAAATCGTTATGTAAAAATTTATGTGAAACAGACTTACCAAAACAAATATTTGGAACATTAGAAAATGATCTAGGATCAGATGAAGAATTGAAAGAAAATAAATATTTGAATATAAAGAATACAGTAATGGATAAAGAAACAATAAATAAAATACCAGATATCAAACATGTTCCATCTTGCATTAAAGACAACAAAGATACTTTGAAATCAAAGTGCAATTATCCTCAGTATCAACATTCAGAAGCTAATAATCAAAATCAGCAACAGGAGTTAAATAAAATTGTAGATAAATCATTGAATGTACAGTTTTCACTTCCATCTAATGTTCCTAAATCTAGACAAACTAGAACTCTTTTTGTTAATGAAAAAGAGTATTTAATTTTGGATACACTTGGTCAAGGTATGAGTGGAGAAGTTTTGAGAGCACAGGACTTATCTTCTCTCGAATTATGTGCTATTAAATGTGTTAATCTTGAACGTATGGATAAAGATTCAGCACAAGGTTGTTTAGATGAAATTTTAATGTTAAATAAATTACAAGCACCATGTGTTGTTAAAATGCTTGACTAGTAAGAAGTTATTTTATAAAATATATTTGTATTTTATAAAATATATATGCACGTACTGACATTTACATTTAAGTTTTTCATTTCAGTGAAATTAAGTCTCCAATGGTGTATGTGGTTATGGAAATGGGAGACACTGATTTCAGTCGCCTTTTAAAAACTATGTCACGTGAAAAACAAATTTCTCTTACAATGATTTTATATTATTGGACAGAAATGTTGACAGCTGTTAAGCACATACATGATAATGGTACATAACTTAGTATAAGAATACCATTTATTTATTAAATAATTTTTAAAATTTTATACATACACATTTTTAGGAGTAATTCATTCGGATTTGAAGCCTGCAAATTTTTTGTTAGTAAGGGGGCGATTAAAACTTATAGATTTTGGAATCGCTTGCAGTATGAATGCTGATATGACATCTGTTATAAAAAATTGTCCAATTGGAACTTTAAATTATATTAGTCCTGAAGCCTTAATGGATATTGGTGGTAATTCAGATTCACCCACACAGAATGTTAAATATAAAGTATGAAAATAGAATTTTTAGATTCTAATAAAAATCGAAGTCTAAAGATAATACAAATGTGTTTATTTTGTAGATTAGTTTTAAATCAGATGTGTGGTCTTTAGGTTGCATTTTGTATAGTTTAGTGTATGGTCATACACCATTTCATCATATTCGTTCACAATGGGCTAAAGTGAACGCAATAATTAATCCAAAGTTGAATATTCCTTTTCCTACAACTATGATGTCAGAAGATGGTAATAAAGCTATACAAATACCACCAATTTTAATTGATGTAATGCGTAAATGCCTTCAACATGATCCAAAAGCACGACCAACGGTAGCCGAACTTTTACAAGTAGAGTATATACCCACTAAAGAACATATGTCAACTACACTTCCTGAGATTCCAGCAAATATTTTGCTGAAGATAAAACATACATTAAATGAAGACGAATGGCGACAATTAACATGGGTTTGTACAATAATATGTCGTTTTTATAATATTTTACATTGAAAGAAAAATAATTTTATATTAAATCTCGCTGTTACAGATTTTGGAGAATAGAAGATATATATGAAAGTATTCAAATTAAATACTACTGTTTATGTATGTACATAGGTCTTTCTTATACATAACAATAGCCAATAATATGTAGCGTTTATTTAAATGTATCATAGTTAAATATAGGACTTTTTCAATATTGGTTAAAAATATAAGATTGTATCATAATACGATTTTATTATAAAGTCCACTTATGTTTACCTATATGATATACATGCAAAGTAAACAATGCATTTTAAATGAAACACGGCTAATCTATTAAATTAAAATATCTTTCATTTTATTATCACACACTCATGCATACAAATGACTTCATTTAACAGAATTGGTAGCATTCACGAGGACCTATTGTGCTAGATAGCTGCATGATTGTAAATCTAAAAATACATATCTACATGTTGCTCGTGAAATAATGTACCCCGAATCAATTCCGTTGCAATTATTTTTAGACTTTAAATAATACAAAAGTATGCAATATTTTCATACTACTTTTTTAACGTATAAAAAAAAAACGCAAGCTCAGTTCAACATCACTTTTTTTGCGTTTTCATTGAAAAAACAGTTTGCACAATTATATTGCACAATATAATTTTAATATTGCCAGTCAGTGCATTGTAGTTAATTGCCAATATTGCAGTAATCTTTCACCTTTTGGCAATGCCATTGAATTGGGTCTTTCGAATGTTAACATAATATCTTTAACTTTATTTTTTAATTCATTATCGAATAAATGGCCTCCCGTACGTTCTAAAGCCGATGCCATATCATATTCTACAGAAGGAAGGGGCTCGCGAATAAAACGTGCAGCACTAGCAATACTTGGTACTATATGACATTGTAAAGCTTTGATTTCCCAAAGACTACTAAGAAGAGCATTACTTAATAAAGGATCTCGTTCTTCCATTAAAAATGGGTCTCCAGCACCATTATTTTCTTCTGAAATTTCTCCTTGTGGATGATCAATGAGACGTTTCAAACCAGGATGCCTAAGTAAAAGATTCCCTACGAATAATAAAATGATAAGAATATCTTCAGGTGGTGCTACAAGAGTTAAACGCGCAAGTCTTTTTGCGAAGGCAGCAACTAATGCTTCTGGTAAGTGCCTAAAAACAAGAATAATCCTTATATAACATACAAACATATAATATTTTCAATTATTTTAAACACTTACGTTGAACTGAGGAAAAGATCGGATAGGTAAAACAAACGTGCTTTGTATTTTGTGTGAAATATTTCTGGTTCAAACATGGAATAAAGTTTGGTAAAAATGTTAGGATATTCCAAATTATGTTTAGTAACTAATAAAAATACACCTTGTAATGCAAGTAAGCCAATAGGCCCATCTGCATCCAAGGAATCCATAAGAAAGTCTGTTAGCAAAATAGGTTTTTCCAAATGTGGCATAACTCTCTCTAAAAGAACTATTAATAACTGTTTATGTAATTCTGGTGTCAATTCCCAATGCATAACACAAGCCCAAACTTTATTTAATGCACGTCTTGCTCCTGCTTGATCCCATATAAAATTCTTTGTAGCTAATAAATAGAAAAGAAAGGTATGAAATATATAAGAATTCATAGTTAATTTGAGTATAAGAAGAAAGTATGAAAAATATATTTTTATTACCTTGTTGTGGTTTACATAGTAAATTCTTATTTTCAGATATTTCATTTTCTGGAACACAATTAAAACTTAATGTAAAATATTAATTTTAAAACAAGTAATAAAATCATACTTATTTAATTTATTTAATTTATACCTTCAATTTCTTTTGGCAGTGATAATTTATGTATAAGTTCCAACAAATTCTTAACATAAATTTCATGTGGTTGTCTTTTCGGAGTAAGAGATGGAAGACATTTCCATGTGTAATAAAGAGCATCAGGATATTCTATAATTTCTTGAAATCTAGATATTAAACTAGCATTATCCTTTTCCGGTGAAAGTAACTTCATCAAAATGGGCTTTAATCGATGAAATGGAAAATAATATCCCAAGTTGCTAATTGGTTCCAATGGATTTTTACCTTCTTCAGCCATTAGCTTTAAAGCCGTAGTGAGAGCTTGTAGTTGAACGGCAGGTCGATATTTTTCCATTGATGCAAGTATCTTTTCCCATAATTCTTCATAATAGTTCCTCAACCAATTGATATATCTTGCTTCAGGACTTGGCTCTGTTTCATAAATCTTATGGAACAGCTATTTCAAGTTCTCAAGCACGTACAAAATCAAAAAAAAGTATATATATCTTTTTTATCTCTGTGTTTAAACTTTGTGCCCACAAACGTATTTTCACAAAGTATATCAACACGTAAGAATTTACAATTTTCGTCAACAAATTTGAAGATGTGCAATGTTAAAAATTATTGAATAACAAAAAATATGAATCTGAACATACCTGAAATAGTAAGAGATATCGTACGTTCCAAGTACATGTCACCTCTTTTTAGAACTTCGACGAATATTGTTTCTATTGTAAGTAGGCAGGACAAAGTGGATTCCTGATAGAGTGATCAGGAATTTTAATAAATGACATAACCTTAAAAAGTTGATACATTCATCAATTTGAAATGATTTTCGACTTTTTACTTACATCCCATTGAGAGATTATGTCTACTAGATTATTCGCGTATTTTCTCGAAGTCAAAAATTCTTGAGCTTTTTGCCTCAAAAGTTTCGACGACATCTTTTGACTGGAAGAAGCGCCGGGAAGATTTGCTACATCCGCCATCATTGAATGTGAATTCAGTAATGGCAGAAGATTGTCCAGAATAATGTTGAATATATTCTTTTGTCTGTATTCTTTTATGGAATCAGTTTCTTTCATGAATCTAAAGTAACTTATTGTAGAAAGCGTTGTTAGTTTGTTATAAAAATTGATAAGATATGCCGTCAATAATGATATTGTCGATTTTTTCGTTTAGTTAACATTTTAAGTTTTGTAACACTGGCTGTTAGTACGTACAAACGCATATAATAATTTAGAAGCAAGTTTCTAGTAAAAATATACGCCAATAAAATTTACGTTGTCGTAATATTATAATACATCGTAAGTAGATATTTCATTAATATTAATTTGTAAATAAGAAATATTGTCATTTACATATAAAAGATGCCAATTTTTGCCAATTTGCATAACTTTGATATGAAATGATGCCTAACTTTGATATGGGCCTAACTTTAAGTTCAATATCTCATGAATTTGTTGTTATTGATATTTTATAATCCTCATGATTGTGAGTGATCTTGTATAAAACAAAGTTATTTTAAGTTGCATTTAAAGGTTATTTTTTATATTATTATTAGATATATATATGTATTTAATATTAATTTTTATATCTACTCGTTAATATTTGTAGAAAATTGATTTTTGTATTATGATTGAATAATATAATTTCTTATACTTGTTATTATTAACACATAAGTATAATATTTTTTGATATTTTAAGGGAAAAGATGTTAGAAATAACATGTAATGATCGTCTTGGAAAGAAAGTTAGAGTTAAATGCAATCCGGATGACACAATAGGTGATTTAAAGAAATTAATAGCTGCACAAACTGGAACACACTGGGAAAAGATAGTTCTAAAAAAATGGTATACTATATTTAAGGATCATATAAAACTACAAGATTGTATCCTTTCAAAACAAAATATATTTTTACATAATATGATTATTAACAATATAAATAACATTTTTCTTAACTTAACAATACAGATGAAATTCATGATGGCATGAATTTAGAATTGTATTATCAATAATTTATAATTAATGTTATACAAGTTAATGTTATATACATAATAACAATAATAGTACATTTTATATTTAAGCGTTTCTGATTTTGTATTCTACATGATATATAAATACATAATATATATAACAACAATACAATAAACAAACGTAAATAGCAATAACAAAAACAATCGTAGTTTAAATTGTTGAAATCAATTGCTGCTTACAATGTAAGAGCTTGTTATTGCTATTTAACATCGAAATATTGCTACATCATTTTTATAAATGTAATCTCTAGAAATATATTTTGTCACACTGTAAAATATAACATCTTAGTAACTTTTAAATAGTATTTATTTCTATATATATATATAAATAATACTAAAAGGAGTAAAAAACAGTTTATAGTGTAGTTCATGAGTCTGAATTATCTTTTTAAATTTATATCAGTTATATCTTTTTAAATTTAATAGTGATGTTAAAAAATATATAATTATTGAAAATAACAATAGATACAATAACTCAGTTATTTTTTTATCAATTTCTAAAATTCTGAAAATTAATGTGGTCTCTTGGATAATTTCTCTGCTTTATTTATTGAACTTTCTGATTGAACTGTAATTCTACCTCTGTTGCTTAAGAAGTCTCTTATATGTTGTACTATCAAATCTATTGCCACTGTAACAAAATATAAAATACATGTAAATCGCCAAAAATAACTTTATAACAATGGGAAATTTAATTTCTTTATTTCTTTTCTACAATTTAAACAGATAATATATCAAATTACATAATTTAAATTATAATTATTTTGTATAATGATGATAATTTTATTGAGATTAAAATTATTTGGGCATTTAAAAAATAAGAATATCAAATAAACGAATTAGCACCACACTGAATAATATAATTAAATGTCTTTGACTATGGCAGTACATGAATAATGTAGTAATTTAAATGAAAAATATCACATCTTAAAGTATTATGCTAATATTATGCTTTATGTTTGCTTAATAAGTTTAATTTGTATTACTATATTGATGCATAAAACATTCATTGACTGAGAAGTAACAATATATAAAAAATCTAAATTTTTTTAAAATACATGCATGTATATGAACCTTCATAAAGGTTCTTATATGTAAATTAAATACTTAAGTTTTTTTTATATAACATAGATCAATCTTATGTATAAAGTTGAATAATTATGCAATATTGGAATTATAGTGTTTGTTTTATAGTGTTTGAACGAGGTATCTTGTATCATGCATTATGCCTAAGTTTTAGGAACAATCAAAAATTAATTTTACCCAAATTAAGGGTTTGATAGATGCATACACTAGAAGCAATATTGTTTGTTGCTTAATACAAATGTAATACAAATATAGTTGTATAAGTATATATAAGAAACATATTATGTGTTCAAAAAAAAAAAAAGAAAAAAGAAAAAAGGAAAAAATATTTTAAGATTACTGCAAATCTTAGATATCAATATATTGTGTATAAAAATGTAGAGCTGATATAAGTGCATATATCATGCTACAATCATCTGCTGAGCGTGTCGGATGAAGTTGAAGTACGCCTATGTTGGTAGATGTATGGATGCTGCCTGGATGAGTTTTCAGCCTTTTTCAAACGTAAAATGTCCCAGATGTGGTGCACTATAAGGTCTATTGCCACTGTAAACATACAATAACCAAACCATGTACGTTTTTATATGACCTCTATTTTGCACTAACTTAAAAGATAGCTTGTGTTTTAGCAGCCTTTACATACCAGGCAGCACCCATGATGAGTGTATATGTATATATGTATATACATATATATACACATATACATATATATATTATATTTATTTTATATATACATATATATATATATATATATAAATAGAATAAAATTTTAAGCTGCCTTATTAATCTAAATCTGCATCTGGAGTGCATTAATTAATATATACTTTAGTATCATCATTAACATAAATGTAATTATCATGATCATGAAATTATAATTAATTGTAATAGAATAAAATTTTAAGCTGCCTTATTAATCTAAATCTGCATCTGGAGTGCATTAATTAATATATACTTTAGTATCATCATTAACATAAATGTAATTATCATGATCATGAAATTATAATTAATTGTCACATCTGATTAGGTGCAGACTTAATGAAATTGAATTTTGATTGTAATGATGAAAATTAATTTCATGAATATACCAAATAAATGCGATTAAGAATCCCAAAGTATAAGTAATTTATGTTCTTAATTTAAATAATTACACATGATCTTTTTTACATTATATGAACATTATAATTTACCTGTATTGTCTGCACCCCTTATATACCAAATAAATGCGATTAAGAATCCCAAAGTATAAGTAATTTATGTTCTTAATTTAAATAATTACACATGATCTTTTTTACATTATATGAACATTATAATTTACCTGTATTGTCTGCACCCCTTGGTATAATAACATCAGCAAATTTCTTAGTGGGAAGACAGAATTCTTCAAAGGCAGGTTTTACAAAATTCATATATTGATTCAATACATAATCTAAATCCCTCCCTCTTTCTTTTATATCTCTTGGTACTGTAACAATTGAAAAAATTATACAAATGTGTAACTTCAAAAAGAAAAAAATGTAATATATGCATTATATCACCTCTTCTAGCTAATCTGGTATCTGAATCAGTATCCACAAATAACTTCATATGAAACAAATCTCGTATTTTAGGGAAATAAAACACTAAAATGCCTTCGAATAAAACTACATCAGCAGGATAAATTGTTGTAATTTGATCTTTCATTCTGAAAACCAAAATCAAAACATGATTAATATATCATAGTAATTTATAAGAATAAAATTATCTTAAATGACACGTACAAACTATTTGTTCTATAATCATAGGCTGGTATTTCACATTTCACTCCAGCTAGTATATCTTGTAACGTTTGAAGTATTAAATCATTATCAAATGCATCAGGGTGATCGAAATTATATTGACCTTTCTCAGCTTTAAGTTTTTCGGCTGGCGACAAATCTCGGTAAAAGCTGTCTTGAGAAATACAAACTACTTGCCGTTGCATGTGGTCCATATCTACCTGCCCTAATTTTTCCATTATACGTTTGCACACAGTTGACTAGAAAAGAGAAAAAGAATTATATTAATCACCTTTTCCATCAAGCATATTAACAATAGAGTTTATAATTTTGAAGTTCACCTACTCTTTATAGAGGTTGTGTCATACTTTATAAATATAAAATATATTCTGTGCATATCATTTTATTTTAATAAAACTATTTTAGAGAGATAATGCATTATTCTTACTTTTCCACTTGCAGTGCCGCCTGAAACTCCAATTAAAAATGGTGTTTTG
>NIPQ01037674.1:0-11360 GCA_002806875.1 Lepidotrigona ventralis hoosana | reverse complement strand
AAAAAAAAAAAAAAAAAGAAAAGAAAGAAAAAAGGAAAAAGAAAACGCGTAACGGAAAAGAAGAGGGCGAGACAGGCGAGGAGTGGCGACGAACGTAGTACGGAACAATATAAGATTTCAGAAAGGGATGAACCACGTTGAAAAAACAGCCAGAGCGTTTTACGTTTTTTTACGTACGCTGTGATCGAAATCTCTGGAGACCAGGTAAAGGAAGATCGAGTTTTGACAGGACTGTGACGTAACAATTTGCCGGCGAGATGAAGCGAGCGAGAGAGAGGGATGAAGAGACTTGTGAAGAGCGGCAAAGAAATCCGGGGAGGGAAGGGACGCGAGAAAATTTGATACGTTTCCGTTAGAAACAGCTGAATCCAAAACAGACAGATCGATCTTTGTTTTTCCATAAATCCGTCGAACCCGTTAGAAAGCCTTCGGCCAAAGGACGAGAGTGTTCATTTCTCGGATGCTATTTATTTAGTAGGAAGAGAAACATTCTCACTGCTTCGTGCTACCATTTTCTTTTAAATATTTGGAGCACATTCGTTCCTTCTTGTATACGAAAATGTAAGTTGCCAGATTTTTCTAATACATCTAATGACGTTGAGTTATTAGTTTATAACGACTAGATCATTGAGAATAATCAAGGTTCAATTTATGTGACAAGAATTTAGATGTTTCGGAAAGAATCCAATTTGGAATTCGCGAACCACTGTAAACAATATTTCTTGCGAAGAAAAATTTATACATTATCTCTAGCGCGAGATTCGATCGTGGGAAAGTGGGAAACTTACCGCAAAGCGGAAAGGATGGTCGAAAGTCTTGGTTATAGGTATATGTGTACATAATCGATGGTTCAGTATCCAGCGGTGACCTGCGGAATTTTCATATTTTTCCCACGAAAAGAGCCTGTCACTTCGTTGAAAGCAAAATATACCTGAGAAGTATCGCGAGCGAAAATTTGAAGCTCGCATCCTCGTGTATCCTTTCGATTTGATTTTTCTTCATTTTGAATAAAATTAAATTTCTGCATTTCATTCGAAAATTCGTAATTTAGAGACCCGCTCCGCTATTGCATGTTCATGTAGAAACGTTCTTTTACTCTTAGAAAGAATGTTATGTTCTTTTCATCTTTACACGCTTACTTACGAGAAATCTCGCCAGAGGGTGAGAGTAGAATTTTAAGTCGACCTACGCCACGCCATGACCACGAATCTCTCTTTCAAATGGATCGTTGTCGTACACATGCTGAACATGCAGTTCGACAAACCATTTCGTCGTGTATCGCAACGAAATCTGCCGATCTGACGCAAAGTCGGATAAAAAGATAAAAAGGAAAAAGGAAGAAACCTTCGGGGGATTTCCATAATTCTCACGAATGGAAAAAGGCCTCGGTGTGTTTTCACGGCGAGAGAAAAGGAACGTTAAGAAGCAGCGGTAGAAACGGACAAGAGAAAAGATGTTTTCGTATTCCTGTCGCGATAGTTTCGAGAGGAATCTGTATTCTTTTTCGCATGGGAGGAACTTTGCATATCTTGTGGGCTGTCGACAGGGGCTGGACGTTAATCGTCTAATCTCGCTCCACCGCTCCAACCACGGAGGGAGGCACGCGCGAGAAATTATTTATTTGCGTCTGGCTTTACGGGAGCCCCGAAGGCGAGGAGCCATTGAAAAGCAGTCTCGAAGCAGACTTACTTATTTCAAGTAACGAAGCAACTTCGTTCCATCGGACCCTGTGACTTTAATTCTTACTTCTCATCGGAGATTATTAAAGAAGAGTTGCATTATCAACTTATTCTACAGCAACTAAAGTTTATTGACGAGAATTGATAATATTAACTTTGACAGAAGATACGATGATTTATTATTGCAAATTCTTGGGGACGAGATATATTTGTTGCAATCTACAAAATATTTCGCAGCAATTTTGTCAACTGCACAAATATGTTGGATAAAACTACTCTTTAAAGTGAATAAAATTATATTATAAAATAAGATAAGGATATAAATTAACATTGCTCCATTTTCGATTCTGTTGATAAAATATAATGCCGAATGCGTGTTGAATGTTAAAAGTTTCTGCATATCACGTTGATGAATACATAATTGTATGAAATTGTCGTGTAAGTAAAAGACGAACACGTAACCGAGAAGGAAAAATGAAAATTTACGACGGAGATACCAGCATAATAATCGTCAGAAGCGTGAAAGGGAAACGTTTGCGCAAAACGATAAGAAAAAGGTCCGCCATACACTTAAATGGCGCGTGGCAAGGTGTCACCACCTTGGGACCAAGAGGAAGGGGAAAAACAGAGATAACAGAAGAAGGAAAAACGGTGACTAAAAACATCCAGCGATAGCTTTGATCCAATATTTTTCAACAAATATCAATTTATTTTCATGCCTCCTTTGCAAATACAAAATGTACGACACGCCAATTATTTTTTAAACATTTACAACGAAAATTTCAATATTTTAATCAGCAACGATGATTCTGAATAATTTTTCTACCGTTCTTAAAATTAATTTATTCAAACAATGACGTTAGAATTATTTCTAAAACGTATTCTAAAAAGTGTTACGAAACTTCCTAAAAGTTTCTTTATCAATTCGATATTCGATAATTAATGCTCGGCGTCTCAGAGAAGAATCTTATTTTCGAAAATTTATTTATCGTACGANTAGAGAGATATATATATATATATATATATATATATATATATATATATATATATATATATATATATATCAATAAAGAATCTTACCATAAATTTGGACTTTGAATGTTTAAATTGATCAATATGATCTTCTGATGACGTCTCAAATAACCGTCCCGTACAACTCATGAACGCGTATTTCTCGTATCTGCGACGGCTGTATTTAATAATAATCGAACGATTCTTCATGCGACCGGTAAATCGTGCTAGAAAAAAGTCGTGCCGGTGCGGAACGTTAACACGTTACTATTTACAGATAATATTTGCAAAGAATCGATATTTTCCTTTCGGGTAGCGATAATGCGCGCGTGGGCGTACTACGAAACACGTGTTTCTTATTCCTGGTGCATCCAGCAGGAGGGACAGCCTGACGAAGCGCCAGTTGCACAGCTTGCGCGTACTGCGTGTGGGATTTACTAATTTCTGGAAGGGCTGGAATGGCACGAGACCTCTATCGGGGATCCTGTCACGAATGTCCGATGGCATCTCTTGTGTACGGTAGCTGTTGTTTGTGCAAACCACGGCCCGGTAATGTCATACCTATGAAAAGGCCTTGGCGACTGAAATTTCAATTTCACCAGGCCAACTCTGAGGGGGGAGGGGGGGAGGGTTGCCTGCTTGAAACGCAACCTTCGCGTTTCGGTTTTACCATAATGTGGAAATTTCTTTCAACGCAACCCTGTATGTCCCCAGGTCGGGCATAAAAAATTTGCTTTTGATATTTTAACGGTTGCAATTGAATTAATTAGAACGTAATTCAGACGACTTCTTTTTTTCTTAGCCACTTGATTCTATCTTTTTACTAACTAAGATTATAGAATTTTATTCTGTAAATTTCGTTTCTGCCACTAAACGCCTAGTATAAAATTTTTCATCGACATCTTCGAAAATTATGCTCGTTACGATTTTCATTTTTCTTCTTTCATTTGTATTTGTAATATGTAACGAAGCAACTGATAATGTTTGCTTGGAAACGAATCGAATGCTGTTCAATAAAATTTGGGAAGGATTTTTCTTTAGCAAATGTTTAAGCACAATCTTGTTAACGGTTTCACGAGAAGGATTAAGGGAACGATATTATGAGGATAATTTGCATAAACTATTTGTAGCCAGGGGCAGTGATTCGTATCGGTCTTTTTGATTCAGAAATTATATGCAATCTTAGGCTGTCATCGACATGAATATTAAAAGAATAGATATAGCACTACTTCATTATTGATGCTGAAAGGTATTTAGTAACTAAGTGTTCCCATAATCTACTTATCGTTATTTCACGTCATAATTTCCTATGAATGCATCATTAACTGTTTTCAGCAGAGAATCTCGCGAAGCTTCTATCACATAGTATTGTATTAAATTGACAGTTAAATTTCATTAGAACAATGAAATTATAATTTTGTTGTTAGATCGTGGTAATTGAGGGAAAGATTTCAACCTTTACAGAAAATCTTTGACCTTTTATTTCTTAGAAAAATTTTCCGTCGGCAACGAAACTAGAATGTATACTCTCAGTTCATGATCATTCGATATTAAATATGCACGTTTATATCTGAAAATCAATTTATCACGTGTACACGTACATTTCCTTTGTTTTTTCTCGTACTATTCTCAATCGATATTCCTACACAACCTTGAATCTTTATTAACACTATTTATTTCTTCGTGCAGTCTGCAGTTATTTTTTATTTTTGTGTCATTTTATTTTTCACACTAAAATGTACATACAGATTATATAATTACAATTATATGCTGAAATTTCGCGAGGTAATAAAAATATATTATATAACTATTAAAATGCTCGTATTTTAATACGAATTATATATTTTACTTCAGCATGTCGAATATTGCAAAATAAGTAAGTGCTATTTTTATAACAGACAATTTGTACAATAAATAAATATAAAATATCTCGTATCGTATCTGTAAACTGTTATTAAATGTTTCAATGAAGTGAATAATTTATTTACGTCCTGTTTATCCAAGTCCACATTGAACATGGATATTTAGAAAATATCTCTCATGAATGATCCTGAGTTTCATCTAGTTGCGTTTGGTACAAGTGATTTGAAAAATTGAAAAAAAATTAAATACTAGGTGTACCTCTTCACAAATAAATATCGATTTTCAACTTCATCCTAATATTGGAGTTAATGCAATTTGAAACATGAGAAGCATTGAAATGAACAAAATCACAGTGTAAAAATTCAAGATCAAGATCACAGTTGTACATTCAAAGGATTTCATTGCTTTCCACCAGGATCAAACCTAATTCAAAGAATTCAAGCAGTTTCGTTCTTCTTCGTCTCGTCACGTAACACAGAGAGACCGCGCAGTAACCTCGATTCAAAAGTTACGGGAAGAGACGTGACGAAATCTTTTAGCGGCTTCCACCTAGTCTTCTACTGAAAAGTCTTCCGATTCGACAACGACCCGAGTGTGTGTACTCTATTTTATGAGATAGCCCCGACAGATAACTGCGGTTTCCTGCGGCCGCGAGAAACGAAAGGAGACGCGCTTATGGCCGTGCAAACGCGCCGAAAGGAGAGGTCAGAGGGAAACGCTGTTAACGGGGGAGAGAAGAGAGAACGACGCGCGCGAGCAGATAAGGAAGGGAGAGAGAAGGATACGAGGGGGAAGCTAACAACGAGCCGATTCAAAGGTGAAGCCCTGAGAGCTCTTACACCTTCCTCTCTGTGTTCCTCCGTTCACTCTGCAGCCGCCCTAGCCTTTCCTGGTCCTCGCACTTTCTCTCTCTCTCTCCTTTTCTGAACAAACATCACGCGGTATCTACACCCGCACGGCTAGTGGCGGCAAGTTGCGTGAAATGAGCGCGATAGCACGTGCCTTCACGCTTGTCTCTCGCACACCGGTGTTACACCCTCTTCGTCATCGTCGTGTAAAGATACTACGAACGATATGAATTCCGCGAGCGAATTTTGTTTCCAACTGTTTGATTAATCACTGAACAATCGAAACACTCGAAATAGAAGTGAAATAGGCATCTTTCGAAAGTACTCGGACGCTTATTGCACTTTTATTGTACATTATGTAAAATATTTTCTGATTTCATTAAGATCGTCGTGAAAACCGGATTACCTTGATTCTAGTAAAATTTGTGGCGAGTATGAAAGTATTATGTAGGAGGTGCAAGATAGTTATGCAAATACCAGCTATTCACGAAAGTAGCCGAACATTTGCAGAACAGTTTTTATGAATATATAATGCGCATTATGCAAAATATTCGGATAATTTCATTAATATAGTGACGAGACTTGACACCGTGATTATATTCTGAATCAAGCCTGGTAATGTATTTAAGGAGCGTACGAAATGGACGCGCGAAATAGCTAAGCAGCGTGTGAAATTAAACGCTTGACTTAAGAAAGTGAAAATGACACGTGCGAATGTTCTTTACACCTTCATTCATAAAAAAAAAGAAAAAAAAGAAAAAAGAAACACTGGAACCATCAGCTTGTATTATGTCTCTCTTGCGTCATTCCGCTTATTGCGTACTTAAAATAAAAGAGATATTTGAAACAGAGTCAGTGAGAATGTAATGAAGTCAATGATAGTAATTTTCGAAGAGGGGGACCAATGATCACGATATTTCCACAGCGTGTAATAACTCCCTCATCACAATGAAAAACGGAGAAACGACAGAGAGTATGATAGTTTCGGAAGCGGGTATTCTGTATTTCGGTATATAGACGCGCAGATAAACGTACAATCAAATTATTATCGATTTACGAGGCACGCGATGAGTCGAAAGGGAAAAGAAAGAACAACTCTCTCTTTGAGACCAGGCTCTCGAGTCTTAACTTCTCGTTGTGCGAATACTTCGTGCGATCAGTTTCACGTGCAAACTGATATTTATGGTACCCTCATGGTGTCGACTTGTAACGTTACGGTGCCAGAGTGCGTGAGCGCGAACCATAATCCAAGTCTGGCATGGTTTCGTTTTGGTACGTGAGAAGTAATTGAAGGGTTGTCGGTGCATTTGCGCGGGTCAGCCAATGTTAACGATTCCCCGGCCCAAATATTAAAGATCGATGCTGCTTTTTTTTTCCGCGGCGAGAAACTAAAGTCGCCTCCTCGGCCTCCTCGTCCTTGACACGTTAAAAGACAAATAGCTAGGAGCAAATAATTGCAAATAGTGTAAAACTGTTTTGTTGTATTCCTCTTCCTTGCCTCTCTCTATCTCTGCTTATTTTTCTTTCGTCTCCTTTGCCTTTTGCTTTATTATCTCTCTCGCCGCCCCCTTTTTTCCTTTATTGCGTGTGAGTGAAATGTTACCGGCGCCCAGCAACGAAAAAGTGGAATTTATTGAAACTTTGAAAGCCGAGACGAACACGTGCCTAACGACATAACATAACGCAAGTGCTCTTTATACCTCACGGTGGTTTTAAACCGCTGGCTCGAAGCAACATTCACGAACGAAGGAGAAGAATTTCACGCGAATCAAAAACGACGGGACACGTCAATCGTGCAAATATGCCGAATGTAATTTGAAATTGATTAGCTACGGACGAGAAATTATATACAAAAGAAATAATGTGTTGTTGTGCATTTTTTCTGGTACCGTTTGAACAAAAGTTCTTAAGACACGGCCCAATGATTTTAGTCGATATAGCTTTTTTCCCGTATATTTTTTTTTGCTGAAGAAAAAGTTGTCACGTTTGAACGGTTTCAACAGTGATCTCAGATTCCGACTATATGGGGGGTAAGTTCAGAATCCTTGCAGACAATGATTTTATGGTCTAATGACTGTAGGATACCAGCCACAGTATTGATTCGACCTTTGCTGCAACCAGAATTGGTGATGCTGGATCAGGAAACTGGTTTTTTTTTTATATGTTCTTTAAACTGAGCGAAACAGCTTGAACTTGAATGATCAAGCTTAATTTCCCATCTGAAACTAGTCCTTCCAAATTCCGTTTAAATTTAAGAATTTCAAACCTCCAAAAAATATTTTATATTCTTAGTGTTTCTAACAATTGAAAACAGTTAAGAAAAAAGGGAAAGGAAACAGAGAACATATGCAGTTATATCTTTACTTTTATTGTCTAGTTTGAATTTTATTAAATACATTTTTATCTTTTCAAAACTTGAATTTTTTTCAAGTAATTGCTATTTTTATAGAAAATTAGAATATCGCAAACACCTTTTGGATTGAATGAATCGAGTTTCGGACTTTCATGGCTTGGATATTTTAATAGACCCATTATCGTCTAGTGTTTCGTTTCCCGTGCAGCCGCCTGACTTTCAAAATGTATTAAATATTCCGATCCAAACGGTGGATATCGAAATTATTGTTATTACCGACAAAGGCACGCGTTTCCTGGTGAAGTCGTGGCCGTGTTCGTGACTCGTGCAAGTACTTAAGTAGCGTTCGAGCGGCACGTTCACCTGCCTTCACGCTGGAG
The DNA here is from genome assembly GCA_002806875.1 of Lepidotrigona ventralis hoosana. Classification (NCBI taxonomy): domain Eukaryota; kingdom Metazoa; phylum Arthropoda; class Insecta; order Hymenoptera; family Apidae; genus Lepidotrigona; species Lepidotrigona ventralis. The sequence continues at coordinate 3,226 of NIPQ01037674.1, read as the reverse complement.
TGACTTGTAAATCACTTCACCAAAACTGGGGTACGTGCTGTCGCGGCAGACAAAGAAGAACTACGAAAAAAAGGGAAAAAAGGAGGAAAAACCGATGCTTAATCGAGACAAAACAATGCCGGACAAGTCAAATGCTCCCGGTTTTCGTTGTCTTCGTTCGCTGTTAACCTTTGTCACTGATTTCAAAGATGTTACAGTCGATGTGCGTATGTTTCTCGAGTATTTTAAAATAATATTCTAAGGTATCACTAGGCAAATTACAATAATCAAAAGGGAACTTAATTTGTTGGAATTAATCGTTGTCAAAGAACGTAGTTTATGTTAGCTTTTTTTCATCAGCTCATTGTTTCTCGAAACAAAAATCTCTCTCTTTTGTAACGTGAAATAAATAGAATAAGTTGGTACTTGAATAGGTATTTACTTTGAAATATACAAGTATATACAACAATATAAATATACAATATATACGATATATTATAATAATACTAATATGTCAGTGGCAACGTGCAAGATATACACGCACTATTACAGCAATCCTTGGTACCATCTTGGTATGCGATTCCATTCGAAAAAAAATGATCAATCATCTTAATTACCCCAGCCAAAAGTGACGTTCCGAACAATTACTTTCTGTACCTCGTCCGCCGTCCACAACCTTTCATCTTCTTGTTCGTTGCTCCGTCTCATCAACCGTGATGAGAGGTAATTAAATTGTCATGCACGCGATGGAACACTTTCTCTACATTGTCTCAAATAATTCGCCGCTTGTGCGATGCATATACTCGCCGCGAATCTCGGCCCAAGGACAATTTAGGAAATCGTTTACCGATCGTCCTTGACACTGGTACACGGAATCGTATTTTCGTAAATGTGTACACGAGCCTGGTTACAGGCGGCCGGTTCGTGTACGCACGGGTTTCTTTTGTCGGTGCACGAAGTCGAAGCACGCGTGCTGCACGTGGCTTGTTGCAGACGTGACTCGGTCACCATTTCGTCTTATATTTAGTTAACCGTCTTATTTTGCCCCCGTCGCACCCTGAAAAACAAAGCAGTCGCGCACCGACTGCTGCCTCACGGCTGTCCAAGCTTGAAATTGCATCGGTGCACCGCGCAACTCTGACCTAAATATCTCGTTCGACGCTGGAATTTTTATTTCTTTTTACTTTTAGAGAATTAACTGGAGAAATTTCGTAGATCTAGAGATTCGGATGCTTGTATTTCAATTTCTCTGGTAACCAGTTTCATAGTTCTGTTCTTCTAGTATTGAAGCGTATAATCGGTTGCAAGAAATAATAGCTCAATTTAAAAGTGTTAGTTCTCCCGATGAGACGAAAATGACATTACTAATTACAGATCATGCAATGGTAAAGAAGCTTTAAATTATTGCCCTTAAACAATTCAATGGCCAACAATCCGGCGAAAGAAAATTGATGCAAGTATTTTTGAGTAGCGATGATTCAATTAAAGTCAATAAATTATTCTAAAACAGGACAAAAATAATGGAATTAAAGTCTGTGGTTGAGCACAAATAGACGAAACGTCAGCCGATGAATGTTAATTAAGATCGATAAATTATCCCGAGACAGGGGACGAAAGTAACAGGATTAAAATCTGAAGCCTAACTAGATGATTTCGTATTGTTTATTGACATATCTACATTGTGTTTTCATTTGCTGTAATCTGGATTATCCTATACAGCTGTCTCCCTCATGCTCGCCTTAGTTATCTTAAAATTCCTTTAGGCTTATATCCAGAGTATCGGGTTTTGGACTTTTTTCGTACGCTTATACACATCGGATGCTTGCCGTATGCCAGGGTGGACCACCAGATGGTCCACGATCGTCTGGTTCGGCGGCTCTGCCATCTGATGCCGAACTTTCGCATTGTTTCTTCAGGCATCGAATTGGTCGCGAAATAAATTCTGCAAGTACAAAACGTGTCCGTGCTCTTTTGTCTAACCGTTCGCCATACGATTATATTAACGAAAGAAGGAACAATCGTCGGATGAGTGAGACATTCGACTCTGATTTATCGTTTGTCATTCGTGCGTGATCAGACGACAAATGGCGGAAATGCCGATGACATAAAATCGAACTTTAACTATTTCATACACGTAGACTTAACACGTAGCGATTCATGCTGTTGAGAGAAAATAGTATGTATTGTAGTACGATGTGTACGATTATAATAGTATAGATACTTTTCATTTAGTTTTATTTCATACACGCTTCCTTCGACACATGTTGACGAGAGTTTAATCTTATAAATTTAAGTTAGTATCTATGCCATGTTGCACGAAATCCAACGCTCGTTCTTTTCATTTTTTCATATTCTGTTACAGATATACTTGAATCACTTGTCCATCAAGCATGATTTTCCATTGCCGCTTGTAATAGGTACTTGGTTTATTGAAATAATTTTACTCTTGCTTACACATAATTGACTTCTTACAATCAAACGACAAATTTTTAAATCCTTCGATTCGTGTTGTTGAACGAAACTTTTCAGAACGGAATGGACATTTAAATATGTATTTAAATTGCTTGATTATGGGAATGAAAGTTAATCGATAAGAAGGTAATAAAAATGATAATAGATTGTCTATTATCTGCACCTCAGAAAGTATTTATATTTGTGACACTTAATAATTATACACTGTTTACATACAGCAAAATTTAATGAAAAAAGTTAAAGTTGTATGTAATAATGAAACTCATTCATAAAAGAAGATTGGTCGAAATGTATCACTTAAAACAAATATCATGACGTCTCATTCAAAGCTGTGTTGTACTAGATAAGTACGATGAGTTTGGCTTGAATTTCCGTGATCGAGCTATCGTTAAAGCTGTCCTTAACGAGTGATGAACATTTATTAGAAGACGATCAATTTCTATCATTAGAATAGATAATAATAGCGTAGTATAGTCGTACGAGTTACGCCATAAAGTCTGCTATGAATCGCAATGGTTTTACTTTCGTAAACCAGAGCAGGCACTTTTTTCTGATACTATTCTTCTTCTCTTTCTCTTTGCAGCGTGCCTCTCGTCTCTTTTTCGCGCCAAAAAGATCGTAAACGGTATAAATGTTACCCAATAGGTACTTACCTCGTTCGTCTTCTTTTTCCTTTCGTTTATGCCAGTGTACTCCTCGGAGCACCTTTCACGTACAGCACCTTCGCTGCTAAGAGACACTGTTCTGTCTTCGTTTCTGGCGACCGCCTATTATT